>JAOBAT010071457.1:0-21775 GCA_026413305.1 Hydrozoanthus tunicans | reverse complement strand
AGGAGATGGCCTAAGGGAAACACCTCCCCCTGGTCGAACGCTTTACTCAGAATATAAGACTTGCCTTTGCGACAAGGACCTGCAATCGTCACAACACATACCGGACCTTTAATGGCCCGAAGCCTCTGTAGTGCTGTTGCAACAGCTTGAAGTGTTTGGCGTTTAGCGTCGGAAGTTTTGGAGTATTTACCCGTCTGTGGGTCCCATTGGCAATTGTTAGGTAAGCACAGCGGAATAGCTGTCTTTGACATGTTTCTGATTGAGATACCTTTGTCCAAACTGTGTGCCTGCGGTTAATTTTGGTAACTGAAATAGAAGAAGATTTCAATTGAAGATTCAAGTAAGAAAACCAACCTTTTGAAGTAAACCTTACTTGCTGATCTAGATGCTGTAGCCGGTGAACTAAAAAACTAGTCACAATAGATACTCAAAAGATTACAAGACGTTCTTAGTGGAGTTAGTTCTTTCGTAAGTTAAATGTAAATCAGTTATATGTAAATCAGTCTAAAGTTTATCATAATCACATTGCGGTGCATTTTACGAACTAAAATGGAGATTTTGACAGGCGTAAAAATATTTTAGCCCACAGAATCAAAACAATAAGAAGTGTGAGCAAAAAAGTCGTACTCTGTTTTCCCAAATGCCCTCCAAATTGACAACATTTATGTTCGAGGGCAAAAATATGTTTTGGTCTCTTCTAGGAGCTCATTCAACCCTCATGTTCTGCTCGAGCTAAAATGAGTTGTGTCTAAAACATATTTCAGTATGCACACCCTCGAACATGATAACCTCTTGTTTTATTGAATTTTAGTTTAAAATTAAGTTAACTTACCGCTCCAAAACTTGCGCTGTGTTCCAACAAATACGTCGCGATTAGGACCAAGGCAAAGCGAAAGTGTAAAATTTGTTTTCAGTTCAAAGCGATGATCACGGGAATTTCCCCGAACAGCTCGTCTGACCAATCGTATTTCGGAGAAAACAATCAATGTTTGTCTTGGTTGTATTTCCACGAACTCGGTGACGCAATTTGCATCTTGTAGAGATAAATAAAGAGTAGCCAAAGTCAGGAAAGCGAAACACTGTTCCCTGAATGTGGTCATTTTTGCTTACAGATTATGATGCGAACACTATAGGTATTCGTATTGACAGTAGACATATTCAAAAGGTTTCTTGAAACAGCTCATTAGAGAAACATGTAATTTCAGTCCAACTGCTTGTGTTACCGATTATTTAGGCGAAATTTCTAAACTGTATAAGCGAAAGAATTTAACTTAGTACCCAAAACATTTCTCAAATAGACATCATGTGTACAAAACAAGAATTCAAAGAACAAACTTAATTGTCACGTGAAAAATTATTATAATGTCGTTTTCTGTGTAAAGGTCTGCTGACTCGTACGGTAGTTTCCCGGAATCGGATAAAAGATTATCATGATTCTTAGAAGAGAACTGTCTTGACTTAACAATAGGTCTGCTCACAATTTCCTGTGGTTGAAGGTAGATATGAAACAATTCTTTTTATTCAAAGTTCTACTTAGCATTAGCAGTATTTTTAAACTTCAACTTCTTTTATCCGCCAAAGGAAGTCACACTTGTTTGGATTCTGAAGTGGTTATTTCCCCGCGACCAAATCTTTTACTTTCGCTTTCAGAGCGTGATATGATCGTGTATTAAACAAGACTAAAGCTCTAATGAAGTAATCAAAGAAAAGCGGTTGTTCATCAAGACAGCTTGATTATCTCTCTACATAGACGTATTTTTACCTTCGAAAGCGAAGTGTTTACTTGAAGTCACACGGCACTCTCGTTGCCCTGTGTTGCACTTTTGATTACTGCATTAAGAGCGTGACCTTCAGTTCACAAGTGACTCGCTAAAAGTAAGTACGAACTTCGATGTCCTTAGCTTTAAGAGGTTACAGTAGGAAAACCTATCGACTGACTTAAGTAATACACGCTATTTATTTTATAACAACCATTTTCGAGGCTTTAATAGGCCAAAATTTAGGGACAGTTTAAGAAAAAGCTGAGGTCGGGCTTGACAGTTTACCGAACTTAGCAAATTAGAAATGATTCGCAGTTTTTTTTGCTTCGATTTGTACACAAACTTGCCCCGAAGTTAGTTTCTTTCAATTTGTTTACGATAATTTAGGCTTAGTTTTATTCAAATTATACTGTACATAGAAATAAGAACAACTTAAGAACAACCTGAGGCTCATAGTCAAAGATTGATAACAATGATCCTCGGTCAAATTTACTGATTATAACTGATGCTCTACTTGCTAACAAAGCTTTAATATTCCTATTTCTTTTATCTGTAGGCTTTAGATTGAAAGTGAAAGACACGCTTGGTAAGATCCTTAAACGGGTATTTCCCCCTTTTCAGACATTTTTCACATTAAATTTCACTTTCACTTTAAATAGGAAATCATGTTACTGCAGTCGTTTTATTTAGAACGAAGGTTAACTGCGTTCAAGACACCTCAGTTATTTTGGCAAAACTAATTGTAAGATGCATATTTTATCGTTGCATCTTAACGTGTGATCGTAAACATACGATCTTTTCCTACACTGACAGCAGTTTTTACTTCGCAGTCACAAGCAAACTTGTTGGTCTGTGCTGCACTTTCGAATACTGCCTTTAGATTTCCAAAAGTGACACTTTAAAAGTAAGTACATTTTTTTTCTTCAACGTGCTTTGTACAGAGTCCATCGATTGTTCTTTAGTGTTGTGAAGGTAGTCAGGCTAACACGGAAATTTTGGTTATCTACTGTCCTTGAGAGTGCTTTAAACGGGATTCCGTAGAGGTTGAACAAACATGTGTGTTACTAGAATTCAGGTAGTAAAAAATCCAGATGATTAAAAATTAATTTCAGTAAAAACTTTGGGATGTATATATTAACTCAGTGACTTGACTTTCACGCTTAGTGCAGTACCGCTGCGCTTGTGATCATCAGACAAGCATAAAATTTGTTTATGTGCCTGCATTCTAATAACAATTCTGATCGTTTGTTTAGCAAGGGTCCTTAAAATGCTTAAAATGCACATCTTTTCGTGAATACAAAGTCTGCATTGTTGTCTCCATTCCTTAATGCTTTAGTCCATTTGAGAATTCTCCATTGAACTTGGTGCTTTGTCTCAGAATCTTTGAGTTCCCAAACGTGTTTAGATAAAGTGGTGTTGCCTTCGTAGTTTTTGTTACTGACTGAAACACTATAGTTCTTGGAATAGTGCGTGGTTGTAAAATGCGTCAAGCTATGGCGCTATATGGTTGCATTCAAAAAGTGGTTCCTCCCCATAAAAAGGGAACAAAGCCAAATAGGAAGAAAGGAAAACTCACAAGGCCCGGGCCTATATACTAAACTTGCTCAACACAGGGAGGCAGGACTTTATGATCGGTTGTTTAAACAAACTACAATAAACATTCTTTTTTGGTAGAGTCGATAACTAAATATTGTTAAGGTGGGGGCATGCCATAGAAGAGTAGGCAATATTTAACACCTTTAGCACATCTGAAGGCTTTAAAGTGCGTTATCACATTTAGGACTAGGCAATCTTATGTAACTTTGATCAGGACCTTTTTTACTTTAGAACCAAACTGACATATAACTAGTACCTATATTATATTTAGGATCAATTTAAGACCGCGGACATTTATATTCTTCGATATACCGGCCGCCGGAAGGGGTTTATTTACTAAATATCATAAAATTTTTCATTGTCACCCTCCATTGTAAATGTTATTGATTCTTGGAAACCAGTTAATTCAAGATGAAATCGAAATAATGGCTTTTAGCGGTAATCTTTATTCTAAATTTCTTTTCTCTTATTTAGGCAAACCAAAAATTTCCAATAACTGACAATGGAAACGGCCATTCCTTTGTGTATACCGGACAACTGCTCCTGGGACGACCAATCGCAGCAGTACACAAAACACAGCAACGCAAACAGGGATTCTTTAAAGGTTGTAGGCGCTGCACGACAAAAGCTTCGTGCTATCAAAGGTCCCATATGTGTAGTGACGATTGCCGGCCCTTGTCGCAAAGGCAAGTCTTACATTCTGAGCAAAGCGTTCGACCAGGGGGAGGTGTTTCCGCTAGGTCATCTCCTTGACCCCGAGACCATGGGGATCTGGATGTGGGTGGTACCAGAGAAGTACAAAGACAAGAACGGAAACGAGTTCACAGTGGTGTTGCTGGACTCTGAGGGAATCGACGCGGTGTCCTCAAAGAACACAGATGATCATAAAATCTTCACCCTCAGTGTGTTGTTAGGATCTGTGTTGATTTACAACTCCAGTGGAGTACCCAATCGTACTGATCTTGAAGGCTTGGAGTATCCTTTATCTTTTTCTCAGCGCTTTGCACTATTTTAATAATTAAATAGAGTATGTTATATTACGTTGGCGACGCAGTGGCCGAGAGGTTAGCGTGTTCGACTCGTAATCCTAGGGTAGCGAGTTTGATCCCCGGTCAGATTACTGTGTTGTGTCCTCGAGCAAGACACTTTATCTAACTATTTTCCATTCGTCTAAATGAGTACCATTTCTTCTTCTTGCATGGGGCCAGTCTCCAACGGATTTATGTGTTATCGGTTAGTTTTTTCCTCTAGGGATTAGGGTTGAAACTCTTGTTCACTTGAGTAATCGATGGTGGGTGACCGTGGGCCTTTTGAATTGTTTACACCTACAAAAGAATTAGCTAATTAAGATCTAAGATCTGTAGATCTGTAGAATTTCTTACACTAACTGTAAAAAGGTGACTTTTAGTAAGCTATCATGTATGTCTAAAGCCAAAAGTACTCTCACAGCTTTGTACGCTTGAAAAAGGTAAAGCTAAAAACTGTTACTGTCAACTTTATAACAGTATTCCATATAAATTGGGTCCATTTTTGTTAACAAAACAACAGCTACATCTCCAAGCTGACCCAACGGATTCATTTACGTACAGCGGGAGAGAGGGCTGGACAAACGAAGCGACCGAGCTTCCACAAAACCTTCCCTTACTTTGTGTGGCTTCTCAGAGACGTGTTGTTAAACCTGCCCCCAGAATGCAGCAACATAAAGGAATATTTTCTCAAAAAGGTATGCCATTAACCGATAGCAATCAGTGGTTGAGGAGAGAAGATCTATTCGTAGCTTTCTTCCGTAGAGTGCAACCCCACCTTATGGTCACCTCGTTATAATGGTCACCCTTTGTTTTATCCAACGGTCGAACGGCCATACTTTTTCTTATAAAAAGGCCTTGTTTATACGGTCACTCCGTTATTTCAGCCAGTTTTTTTTCTGGCCGCGTAGGTGACAGTATTAACGAGGTACTGAACATGTGGGTCGCTCTAGTCTAGCATTCAAAACATTTTAAGGCCCATTCCAGACCCGGGTCCTTAAGTCGCCTTAAATCGCATTAAGTCGCAGTCATTTTTCGCCCCATTTTTGCCTAAATCCCCTTAAACTGAACTTTTTCACCCCATTTTTCCTTAAGTCGCGTTATAGCGCAATAAGTCGCTCTAAATCGCAGCGATTCAGGGAAAAGGTCGAAACAACGGTACTTCCTAGGAACCCAATTTAGGGAGTGGGGTATTATGTGCCGCCACCCACCACCTTTTTTCAAAATTGCTGAATTTCTGGAGCAAATATCATGTTCAATGAAATAGATATTGATGAAGTACTTGCACCAACGCCTTCTTTGTGAAGAGAGAAGTCCATAATACAATAACAACCAATACCCCTAAACCAGGTTTTGAGAAATTGAGCTCTGAAAATGTGGGAAGGGGTGGGGTAGTGGGTATGTGCCGCCACCCACCACCTCCCCCAACAAAATTGGGTTCCTTAAAAAAATCATTGTTTTGACTTCTTCCCTAAAAAGATTTTTTACTTTTTTTTCTTATTGTATCTTGGTTTTATCTGAGATAATCCTTTGTCCATGAGTATAAACGCTGAATATCTACTCAATTGAATTTATGAGACAAAATCTTGTGTATCTCCCCTTAACTGTACTTGACAAATTGTAGCCCTAACAATTGGTTAGTCGAACACTATTTCGAGTACTTGTGTTTTACTGAACTAGATAATAAGAAATAAATAAAGTTGATCCTACGCACCTGAACAATTCCAAACCTTATAAATTACACTGTGTGTACATATATGCACGCTTTTTTAAACGCTAACCAGTAAATGAGGCCGAGGCTCGTATGCATTGTTCTTAATCTTCAGCGGTTTGAGGCTCAACTTGTTCTTGTTTCTATGTGTGGTTTAGATCAACTAAAACTAAGCCTAAAATTAGGAAAACGGTTTACTTAACGGGTGTATTTTTGATCAATTCATCCTCGCGGAGCTATTAAAAGTTCGTTGAGCCAATTTCTTGAGAATAGTTCAAGTTATTTTCTCAGGATCGAAGCTGCGCATCATTTTTTATAATTCTGTGAACATTGATGAGTTAAAGATCGAAGCTCTGTAAAGTTTTTAAAAGTCGGCTATCAATTGATAGTCCAAGCATCAACTTGTTCCGTCCCAAATTTTGGCAAACTGAGCCTCGTTCAGTCTTAAAAAATGTTCTTACAAAAAAAATGGTGTATATGCACGATGTTGGTTAAAACTCTCCACAAACTTCTGTATATTTGTTCATGATCATTACGTTGGTTAAAAAGGAATGAATTGCGTATACTCAGCCTCAACCCTCAAACGATCTGTGATCCCGGTTGTCGGGAAAATAAAAAGTTGACTGAGAATGTTCGTGTTTTTGAGCTAACACTAACAGTCGTATACAAAATACTTGTGGTTAGTTTTACACTAGTTTAGCAGTTGTAAGTTTTTATAGATTTTTGTACCTTTGAATCTTGAAACCGGCAAAAAAGATCTCCTCAATCTCAAGGGATATTTCTATCATTTGAGCCGCACCCTCAGTTATCACGTTGTATCATTTGCAGGTAGACTCTAAAGATACCGCATAAATAGCAGCTGGGGCGTTTTCAAACTCGCCTTTAATTGGTAGTTGCCGAATGGAGCGACACATTTAACTAATTTCCGTTCTCATTACATCCTACGCTCTCCAGTACAATGGAACCTCTTTTACTTTTGCACTATTTTACATTACAGACTTACTTTTTACTAATGTACTTTAATAGAGTTATTCTGGCGATTTCTTAGCGATTGACCCGAAAAACACTGCTCTTACAGCTCCGGAACAAGTCAAATTGTGGTGTGTTCATATTCAGAGGGTTTGTAGAAGTCTTATGAAGTCTTGAAGACTTTTGGGGATCGGTCTGCGGGGGACCTAGCTAACTGCGGGAGCTCAACTGAACAAAGTTTCCGCTCATGCATTATAAATGTGTGCAGTCGGCTTGAAGAGCGTCTAGTTTCAGGTAAAAACTCTGTGTTTTTCATACAGATTTGGTCTCATACTGACTACGTTTCCCACATCTCGAGCCGTGTCGTGTTAAATTGTATATGAAATGAAGGAAATAGACAGACCTTGCTAAATGTGGAAAAGCCGGTTAAAAATTTTGTCAAAATCTGTTATGGTTCTTCATGAGAAATTAATAACACATAAATTCTTCAATTAATGATGTCACTAGTTCATTTAGCAAGATCTATCCGCTGAAGTAACAAAATTTTCACTTCATATGCATTTTAGCAAAAATTTGAAAATAAGTATCAAGTATTTAAAAGCGAATGCACAGAAAAATCGAGTAAAAAGAGCAAATCGCGGCCACAGCTCAAAACCTAACCTACCCTCATTTTCGGTTTGTAATAAGGTTTTAATAAGTTTATAACACTGCTGGTATTCCAATTTCAAAATACGACCGAGTTTGGGAATTATTTCAGATTTTCGATTTCAACCGTCTGCGGGCCTAAAATTAGCGGCTGAACACGGCAAAACAGTCAAGTGACAGAAATGATCTGAATTTCATAAACGAGCGAATACATTGACAATATTTCACTTACAACTTACAAAACAGATATTTAACCATTTAAAAACGTCAAATTTTTAAACTTTAAGGAAAAAACAGCGAACGAGCAAACTTCTTGTCCCTAATTTGCATAATGCTTAAAAATACCACGGTTAGGGAAAAGGTCAAAACAATGGTATTTCCTAGGAACCCAATTTAGGGGGTGGGGTAGTATGTGCCGCCACCAACCACCTTTTTTCAAAAATGCTGAATTTCAGGAGCAAATATTATGTTCAATAAAATAGTTATTGATAAAGTGCTTGCGGAAACGTCTTCTTTGTGGAGAGAGGAGTCTATAAAACAATAAAAACCAATACCCCCAAATTAGGTTTTGAGAAATTGAGCTCTCAAAAAGTGGGGAGGGGTAGGGTAGGGGGTATGTGCCGCCACCCACCACGTGCACCTCCCCCGACAAAACTGGGTTCCTTAAAATGCCATTGTTTTGACTTCTTCCCTTAATTTCTGTTCCTGCCGTGCGATCTTGTAGATTGGAGAATGGCGACTGCGAGTCTAGGTTTGTTTTCCGTGACTTGGAAACAAGAAACAATTCTCACTCCGTTCTTTCAAATAAATCAGAATTCCACTACCTTACCCGATATAAAGTAGTCTAGATAGGAAATTTGGATCATTTGGATCAATGTTAGGTGCCTGTGTGTAAAAAAAACATAAGGCGTCGCTATCTCTCACGGCGTGACAAGTTACCGGCTAAAAGTTCGTGCAACGGAAGCAAACTACTCATGTTTTGTATCACACGTTCTGCTGTTTTGAAAGTGTTTAACAAAGATTGGGTCTACAAAGGATTTGTGGCGACAGGCGACACGGTCTTGAATTGAGGCGACAGACAATTGTCAAAGCGCCGATAAGCGACAGAAATTGTCGGGAAAAGCGCAACAACTTGCGACAGCGACAAAGGGCATCAGAGATCAACTATGCATCAAAACATCCAGGAATACATGTCATTAGTTCCTGGCAATATTTTTTGTCATTATAGAATCATCAAGTAAGACACTGAAATTCTTATTTTGGTTTTAAAATTTTGATTACCTTTATAAGACTTTGTATTAACTTAAGCTACAACCTTGGGATGCCTGTGGTTTCTTCATCGTAGCCGTCAGACGAACACACAACTTCAGTTTGGTACAAATTATCCAAATTGTGCTGCACTGTTTTCCTATCTGGACAACTTTATATCAGATACTGGAAATCTTATCTATTTACAAAGAACGGAGTGAGAATTATTTCTTGTTTCCAAGTCACGGAAAACAGAGCTAGACTCGCAGTCGCCATTCTCTAATCTACAAGATCGCACGGCAGGAACAGAAATTAACCGTTGAACGGCCTCTCCTTTGGAAGATCAGTTCAAGTTTAATTAAAAACAGGTATTTATTTCGTTCAAAGAAACTTAGATTGACATATAAGCTAGCGTCACTTGCACATTTCAATTGACCCGAGGTCGGTTAGCAGTTGGCGGTGACAAAATAATTCCAAAATTACCGATCCGTTTTACAGAGCTTCGCAAAAATACCAGTGAAAGTTTTAGATAATGTTCAAGTACTATATCTCAGTAACCGGAATTTAGGGTGATTCGGAGTATTCCCATATATAGAAAATTCGAATTTGTTTTTAGCGGTAGAGTGGGAATTATTTCTTGCTTCCAGTGACGGAAAACAGACCTAGACTCGCAGTCGCCATTCTCCAATCTACAAGATCGCACGGCAGGAACAGAAGTTAACTGTTGAACGGCTAATATCTCTTTCGGTTGTAACCGGAATTTCGGGTGATTTGAAGAATTCCCACATATTGAAAATTCGAACTTGTTTTCAGCGCTAAAGTGTAGTATTTTTAAGCATTATGCAAATTAGGTACAATTTGAATGATGTACAAAATTCAAATTTCCGAAACATTTACTTTTAAAAACACGGTTGGCGATCAAGTATCATGACGGGAGAGTGGGCGAAGGACAAAATTATCACATACTTAGCTCGATATTTACATAGTAAATCGGAGAAATACAGGACAAAACCACGATTACGCTAAAAATGGCGACTTGTACATTTACTCACAATTCCTAGCTCATCAACTTTAAAATTGACCATAGAAGTGCATTGAGAAAATCTTCAAACCTCAAATTTGACACAGACAGTATTGTTAGTACAGGGAAGAGTTTGGCCAGTTTCACCTTCCCTGAGCTTCTTTTAGCCGCGTAAGGTTCGCAATGAACTGTGGTAAAATGTACAGCCGCCATGTTTTTCAGAACGGTGAGTTGTTAACTGACGCAAGCATCTCCAGAGTTTATTGAACTCGGGTCGCAAAGCTGTGCCGCTCCACATAGACCTGATATTAAACATAACCTGTTCAAAGATGGCTGATGTATGACAGCCGAGATACTAAACAGCAACATCAAAAGCTGGATGAGGTTCCCGTATTTGTGTTGAATTCCACGTACATTTTGTCCAGTTAAATACAATGCAAGGAGATTCGAAACTCACTTTCACTGATTACTAACTATCTACCTTAGGTCTAGAAAGCACTGCAGTCGAAATCGAAATTTCTCTCAAGTTTCTTAAAGCTTCATTGTTATAGTTAGGTGACTTGTCGAAGTGCGACTCGTCCAACTCAAGTTTACAGTCTTAAGCCCATTAGTGTGGTAGTTGTGCGCTCCTAAATGTGTTCTTGTTTTGTTGAGCTCGATAGTGTGAGAGTCTCGTTTCCCTGCTATGGCATCCTAAAGTGGCGTCCTAGTATAGCATCCTAAAGTGGCAGCCGAGTATGGCATCCTCAAGTGGCATCCTAGTATGGCATCCTCATGATCAAGTGGCATCCTAGTATGGCATCCATGATTGGTATCCTAGTGTTGCGTCCTTGAGTGAAATCCTAGTATGGCATACTTTGGAATAGCGTGAAGTTCCAGAGTGTTAAATTTTTTGGGTTCCAAAGTTCAACGGCCTTGTTGAGTTCTTAGAAAATCCTGACACCAACAGTGTGAAAACATCAGTATAAATTGAGCAATTAAAATTTCCCAAAACATTTGAAAATGGCCTTCTGTTAGTTAGGCTAAGTTAGTTTGGATAGAAGACAAAGTCACAGTCGACCTCGTGTGTTGATAAGTCACGAAAGACAGTTCTGATCCCCTGTGAGGCTGCGTGTTTCCAGTGACGGAGCAGAAAAAACAGCAAAAGATACGACGAAGAGCAATACGGTACTCAGGCAATCGCCAGGCATAAATTAATGGATCGAGAAGAAACTTAACGAAGACTATACAGTCAACTGCTAAATGAAATATAACAAGCGTTTGAAATTTGATGTGTTTTATGAGCTTTGCAGCCCATAACACCACGCCAGGGATGGTCGAAAATAGCAACACGATTATTAACAGTAAGTTGATAACAATGAACTTGTGCTCGAGTTGAACCCGTCGGGTTTGCCTTATCTTGGCGTGCAAGTGGCTCTCTGACCTCAGCTTAACACTGTGAGCCATTCTACTGCGAAACTTGTGAAATAAAAGAGAATAAACTATCAACATGGCGGTGGTGATCAAGAGAGTGTGACAGCACATGTCAATCATGTACATAAATCTTGATATCATTTCCCCGGCGAAATTCAACACTAAAGTGAAAGTCAAGCAATAGATCCAGATTAGCAGCTGCACAATCAGCACATTCTTGGTTGTAATATACCGTGCAACTTTCATTGGAGAAGCAATTGCCAGGTACTGTGCTATAGTAAAAGCCAGTACAATGAAGAAGGATGCGTTCATCGTCACCATACTTGAAGCGGAACCAACTCTAAGCGTTGTGCTACACACCATCCGGTTGAATGTGTCGCCAAATCCTTTCAGGGACATCCTTATGAAACAGAAGTAAAAGCAAGGTGTCACCACAATTGCTGTTACTAAGTCTGTTAGAGCTAAACCAAAGAGGAAGTAAGCGGTAGGGTTACGGAACGTCTTCATTGGATCCTTGATAAACACCAAGACCAGTGGCACGTTTGCAGCTATCGTTAGTAATGATATAACAGCTAAACATATCCCAGCTATGTAGTAAGCAGTCAGAACGCTTACAAATGGTGATCCCGCTGGACATGGTACAGAGGGCTCACTGGTGTTGGTGGTGTTGCTAGAATTATCAGGGTTTAAACCTAACGGTATACATGTGCTGTTCATGGCGGCTGAGTGTGTAGGCTGAGTGAGACGATGTTCTTTCCCTGTCTTGGCGGTTTCAAGCTGCTGCTTTAGCCTGATTGGCCCACGGTACAGAAAACTTTCTGGTAAATCCTCCCAGTTTTCCTATCTCTGAACCCGGCAGCGTGTAGTTTGGTAAAACTTAGGACCTGACGAGTAAGTGACATCGTTAGTAAAGAGGCTTTCATTCTTTGATCAGCATACCAGACATGACCGGTTTAATCCATTCTTAAAGTGGAACAATCGGAATCATGGGACTTAGTCTTTTTAAGTAATTTTAAAAAGAAGAAAATTTTCCTTTACTTCAATAAAATAACCCTTTTAGCTGCTGAGATGTTCAGGCTCTTCAAATACGCAAACTATCAAAATTGTGAGGATCGATGTTGTAGAGGCCCAAAGCGTAATAACTTATTTGAAGAATCTCTAACATGTAAGTTTTGGGGGGTTGGGTGGAGGGTGTGAATTAAAAAGATCCAAAGTGCTTTCCGGGAAGTTTTTTCTTTGTCGTGCAGCTGAGTTGGGTATTCCTTCTTGTTTTTGGTTATTTCAAAGGAATCAAGTTTTTAAAGATTAGACAAAAACGATACCCTGCAGCGAAAGTGCCTGTTGCCATTTTGCAAATTCTATAAATATCAGATAATTAGTCAACTTTAATTATATTTCCCCGAGGAAATAGCGTCATGACGACCGTGTATTTGCTCTAACAATTTTTTTTTTTTACTTATTGTATCTTGGTTTTATCTGAGATAATCCTTTTTCCATGGGTCGATTGCTGAACATCTGCTCAATTGAATTTATGAGACAAAATCTTGTGTACTGACTTCCCCTCAACTGTACTTGACAAACTGTAGCCCTCACAACCTGATTAGTTGAACACTATTTCGAGTAATTGTATTTTTCTGAACTAAATATCAAGAAATGAATTAAGTTGACCGTACGCATCTGAACAAATTCCAAGCATTATAAATCACACTGTGTGTACATATATGCACGCTTTTTTAAACCCGGCCGAGACTCGTTGTTCTTGATTTTTCAGCGATTCGAGCCTCAAATTGTTCTTAAGTTGTTCTTATTTCTATGTGTGGTTTAGATCAACTAAGACTAAGCCTAGAATTTGGAAAACGGTTAACTTGGCGGATGTGATTTTTGATCAATTATCAATTATCCCCGTCGATTTATTATGAGTTCGCTGAGTCGTTTTCTTGAATGTGTTTTAAGCGATTGTTCATTCTCAGGATCACCTTTTTTATTCTGTGGCCATTGATAAGTTAAAGATCGAAGCTCTGTAAAGTTTTAAAAAGTCAGCAATCAAGGCCGAGCACCGAGCCTCAGCTTGTTCTTAAACTGTTCTAAAATTTTGGCAAACTTAACTTCGTTGTTCTTATAAAATGTTCATACAAAAAAACGCGTGTATATACGTATTTTGTTGACAGAACTCTCCACAAACTTTTGTAGATTTGTTCATGATCATTACGTTGATTAAAAAGGAATGAATTACTCACCCACCCTAAATCCTCAAACGATCTGTGATCCCGGTCGTCGGGAACATGAAAAGTTGACTGGGAATGTTCTTGTTTTTGAGCTAACACTAAAAGTCGTATACAAAATACTTACAAGTAGTTCAGCTTTCAACAAGTTTAGCAGTTGTAAGTTTTCATAGATTTCCGTATCTTGAAAACTGGCAAAAAAGATCGCTTCAGTCTCAAGGGATATTTCTATCAATCGAGGTAAGTAGTTTACCAGGCATTTTAGCTGCACCCGCAGTTTTCACGTTGTATTATTTGCAGATAGACTCTAAAGATGCCGCATAAATAGCAGCTGCGGCGTTTTCAAACTCGCCTTTAATTAGAAGCTGCCGAATAGAGTTTTTTTTATAAAAAAAAAACGATTTGTTTTAACTTAACGCACCAAAACCCTAAATAGATTTGTGACACTCGTTCTCATTACATCCTGCGCTCTCCCGTATCACGGAATCACATTTTTTTGTTTGCACTATTTTGCATTACACACTACTTTTTACTAATAAACTTTAGTCGAGTTATTCTGGAGTTTTCTTTGCGATTGACCCAAAAAATACTGCTCTTAGAGCTCTGGAACAAGTCAAATTGTGGCGTGTTCATATTCAGGACTGGGCAAATTAGTTGGGGATTTGTAGAAGTTTTATGAAGGTTTTTGGGGACCGGGCTGCGGGGTACCTAACTGCGGGTTATTGACTAAACTGCAAGAGAGCTCAACTGAAAGAAGTTCCCGTTCATGCATTATAAATACATGTGTGCAACGACTCCGAGCAATAACTTTGTGTTTTCAATTTTGGTCTCATACTTACTACATTTATCACATCTCGAGCCTTGTTGTGATAAAGTGTATATGAAGTGAAGAAAATGTTTTTACTTCAGTGGACAAACTTTGCTGTGTTAACATTTGCGTCTGGACAGTCTAATCATGTAGCAGTTTACAGCAAGTAATTGCTTTGTATATTTCTCCCAACTATACAAAAGAATTCCATTTCTTGCTGCGTTTACGGTGGCTTTTTATAATTAGTTTTAGGAATAGCGGTTAAAAATTTTGTCAAAATCATTTATTGTTCTTGAGAAATTAACATATAAAGTTTTCAACTAATAATGAGATCATTTAGCAAGGTCTATCCACTGAAGTAACAAATTTTTCATTTCTCATGTACTTTAACGCCAAAAATTAGAAAACAAGTATCAAGTATTTTTAAAGTACTTTAAATATATCTAGGGCGTTAACAGGAAAAGGGGTCCTTCAATCGTTTGGCAAAATCTAGCCGATTGAGTGTTTTTGCGCGTGCAACATTTAATATAAAATCCCCATAAGACTCAACGCTGGCAATTCGGAACTGCCATTGCATAGACTATAATTATAATAAACCTGCAAAATGCTTGGTAACTCAGATTTTTTCTTTAATTAGAGTTCAGACTTTCAAGACTTGACTGGAACTTTCGCTGGAACTTTCGCTCTAATTTCACGCTACGTTTCTATGCTGGTTTGATTTTTTTTTTTTTTTTGTTTGTTTCACTGACCACACACATTGTAGGATAGCGCTTCAAACTACGTTCAAATGGTATAGACTAGAGAGATTGAATCGAGCAAAAACAAAGTGCTCACAGAAAACGCCGTCAGCCGAGTTTTTGTCCCAGAAAAAAAACTCTCGAATTTTTGGCTTTTGCGCAGGCTCGTATTATCAGTGCTATTTTGGTTTAATTTTTTTTTAATTTTTGCTTTATTTTTAAGGCTAGTTTCTTCCAAAGTATTGCTTAATTCCTAATTCACCCTTTTAGTTGATCTAATCCATTGACAAAGGCAAGCTCGATGTAGTTGGATTCGCTCTTTGAATTATTCGATTCCTGTTAGTTCCACGAGACCCTTTTCCTATTGTTTGTCTTCAATTGCTTTGTATATCTCTCCTAACTCCACAAAAGAATTCCATTTCCTGCTGCGTTTACAATGGCTCTTTAAATTTAATTTTAGGAATAGCGGTTAAAAATTTTGTTGAAATCTTTTATTGTTATTGAGATATTAACATATAAAAGTTTTCAACTTATGATGTCACGAGTTCATTTAGCAAGATCTATCCACAAAAGTAATAAAATTTTTCTCTTCATATGCACTTTAGCAAAAACTAGGAACCAAGTATCAAGTATTTAAGTACTTTAAATATATATTTCAAAAGACATGGAGGCTGTTAATCCTGGCAACGAATGTTTTTCTGTCCCCCTCTCCTAACTCATAAGTACACATAAGTTCGAGTCCCAGTCGGGCCATTTTAACCAATTTTTTCGGACGAGTGTATTTCTTCTAACTCCACAAAGTAATTACATTTCCTGCTGCATTTCAGTGACCCTTTTAATTTCAAACAACAATTTTTCAATTTATCAAAAGATTTTCATTTAACCTTTAGATCGAATTAATTTGCAATTTACCGCAAGTAATTACTTTGTATAGGTAGATACTGATAGATATTCATCCGTTATTTGCACAACGCAAACTAACTTAGTTCATTTACGTGCAGTAGCAATAACTTACGCATTCTACTAGACCAACTACAAATAACCACAATTCGCGCGGGATTTACCATTTAACAATTGAGTATATGCAAACTCTGTGTGCGCAGCTTGTGTTAGCTTTCGCTTGGGAACTATTCAGGCATTAAATGGAGCAAATGCAATATTTATGCGCAACCTTGTGTTTACCGTCGCGCGGGAACTATTTAACCATTGAACATGCGCAAGCCCTGCGCGCACATTCTGTTTACACTCATGCGGGAACTATTCAAGCATTAAATTGAGCATGCTCAAGTTTTATACGCATAACCTATGTTTATCGTCGCGCGGGAACCATTTAACAATTGAACATGCGCAAGCCCTGCGAATGCATTGTGTTTACTCTCATGCAGGAACTATTCAATTGAGCACGCGCTAGTTTTATGGGCACAACTTGCGTTTACCGTCGCGCGGGAACCATTTACCATTAAACATGCGCAAGCCCTGCGCGCGCATTAAGTTTACACTCATGGGGGAACTATTCAAGCATTAAATTAAGCATGCGCAGGTTTTATGCGCACAACTTGTGTTTACCGTCGCGCGGGAGCTATTTAACCATCGAACATGCGCAAAGCCCTGCGAATGCATTGTGTTTACACTCATGCAGGAACTATTTTTAATAACATTAAATTTAGCATGCGCAAACCTTGTGTGTGCATCTTGTGTTAACACTAGCGCGGGAACTTTTCTTGGTCAAAGGAGCAGTAAATGTGTTAGAGCAAGTGCTTTTAATACTTTCTAAATTTTATATTGTTTTAGCCTAACTTAAATATGGTAACTTGCGAATTTGACTATCCCCGCCTCGATAAGGCGAGTGGAAACATTACTGTGATCATTTTCGACTTGGCAATAATTGAGTACAAGGTTTTTTAGCTCATTCTTGTTTACAAGATGAGTATTGAACAAACACAGTCATTGACTCCTTTTAATTGTAAAAGGCTCTAACAGCTCAATGCTAAAGAAATTTTTCGAACCTGTTTATTTCATGTTAATATGAACAAAGATATCTGGCTATTTGAATCGATAAAGTGATGTAGCTGTCTATCAGCTTTTTTGTCACTTCTTAGCAGATCCCATTTAGTACACGACAGTATGGTATACAGTACTATCTGTTTTAAGGCAGTATAGTAAACAATAACCCTGTTATAAGGCAGTACGTATGATAAACAATACTACCTGTTATAAGGCAGTACATATGGTATACAATACAACCTGTTATAAGGCAGTGTGGTATACAATACTACCTGTTATAAGGCAGTACATATCATATACAATACTACCTGTTATAAGGCAATACATATGGTATACAATACTACCTGTTATAAGGCAGTACGTATGGTATACAATACTACCTGTTATAAGGCAGTACGTATGGTATACAATACTACCTGTTATAAGGCAGTACATATGGTATACAATACTACCTGTTATAAGGCAGTACGTATGGTATACAATACTACCTGTTATAAGGCAGCACATATGGTATACAATACTACCTGTTATAAGGCAATACATATTGTATACATTACTACCTGTTATAAGGCAGTACGTATGATATACAATACTACCTGTTATAAGGCAGTACGTATGATAAACAATACTACCTGTTATAAGGCAGTACATATGGTATACAATACAACCTGTTATATTGCAGTGTGGTATACAATACTACCTGTTACAAGGCAGTGTGGTATACAATACTACCTGTTATAAGGCAGTACATATGGTATACAACACTACCTGTTATAAGGCAGTGTGGTATACAATACTACCTGTTATAAGGCAATACGTATGGTATACAATAGTACCTAATATAAGGCAGTACGTACGATATACAATACTACCTGTTATAAGGCAGTACATATGGTATACAATACTACCTGTTATAAGGCAGTACATATGGTATACAATACTACCTGTTATAACTGATAGTACTATCTACTGTATATAACGCAGTATGGTAAACAGTATACCAAAAAAGGAAAAAACTCGTTCGATATCTTTCATTATAGATTCTGAAACACTTATTCATAATTTCATTGTTTAATAGGTTCTTTACAATCATTTTGCATAAATTACAATAAAGCTCTTGAATTTGATAATATGATAATAATAATACTTAATAGTTGTTACATTATATTAGAATTAACAGTCAATAGTAGTTTGAAATTTTTAAACGCATTGTTTGTTTTTCTTGTTTAAAGAAGATTTGAAGATAATGGACCTAACAACTGCGGATTTAAGATTTATATATATCTATGTCTAGGATAGTATACATGCTCTGATTGGCTGCTCAAACTTTATCCTTTTTTTTGCGCGTGCACAAGCGGATGTTAGGAAATACTTCCGGCGTTTTCCTTTACTGTATTTTTTTAATAGGCGCTGTAAGGCAATATGATAAATAACTTATTAACTTCGTCTGTTCAGTTATTATAAGGCTTGGCCTTAATGTATTGACCTCACTGTCTCTCGGTTAATATATACATTAGGCCTCCGGTTTGAGTTGTCCTGTAACAACCTCGCTCTCGGGTAATATGTGGTAAAAATAATTCATATAGCAATTCTTGTCGAGCTACATATAATATTGTAAATGTCGACTTTATGATATACTATACCTCTTAAGAAAGCAACCATCTATCTATTTACATGTCTTTCTACCAATGTACTCTTCGCTATAAATGCGCCGTTGTATGGTTCATAGTTTACAAAAGACATCAGACAAATTATGAGAATATTTTTTTGGTGTTTGAGTTGGATTCAACTGAAGTTTGTCTTACTAATTGAGTTTGTGCCCATACAGGAACAAGTTTTGATGTAAATTCTGTTTTTGTCTAAAATGGGCGTTGATTTTAGAGCTTTGACCCGAACTGGAGAATGATTTGAAGTAAGTTATAGAGAAATGCCATGTGGCGAATGATGAACTGTTGTTTGAGTTTGGTTAAGATCTGCAGAGTGATTACAAAGCTTGTGTATTTTGGGCCGAAAAGGGCTGGTACAAAACGATTTGTGTTCCCAATAGGTTAATCAATGTTGAAAAAACAAACCTCACATTGAGAGGAATGATACCAACACACACGGATGGCGGAACCGGGGAGGTCGTGGGGGCATTGCCCCCCCCCCCCCCCCTTCCTTAATATTTTGGTTAGGGGGGGAGGGCTCCCCGAATAATTTCTGGCTAACAACAGCAGCTCTTGAATAGGAATCTCAGATTTTATAACGAACTGTTACAGTTGCCCCCCCCCCCAAATAATTTATTTGCTTCTGCCACTAATGATACACCAAGGCGTAACAGATTAAGGCTGTTTGATAAGTTACTAGTTTTATAAGTCAGTAGCCTTGTTCATCACTAGTTGAATAAAACCTTACAATTTTAAGTTTTTGAAAGACTGAAATCTGCGAAAATAGATCAATTCCACCTTTGCTCAATGATCAATCCATAACAGCTTCTATCTACAAAGATCCATTCTCTTCCTAAAAATTAAAGATCTTTGAAGAGTTCTACTTCTAACTAATAACACTTTGCTATAAATAATCAATGTCAGATCTTCTCATAACTACTTCACAAATGTTTTGAGAGTTATGTAAGGACAACTTTAGCCTGTGTAGCGGCTGTTTGTATAGGGGAGAGGCAAATCGTGCGGACCCCCTTGTTAAACGCTAGCGAAAGAAAAATACCTTTTAGTAAGTTTTTAGGTAGCTTTTTAGTTACCTTTTTAGTTAGGTTTTTTGCTCGACCATTCAAGTCTCATGGCGGCCTCCTTACACTTCTTGGTCTCCTCTAAAACACAGCCGTTTTGCAGGATAATTAAGGATATTAGAGATAGCTGCGCTCGGGTAGAAAGCCTGAGTGATACAAAATATGGAAAATAACAAGTTTGAAGGCCTCGATGAGCACCAACAAGGCCTCTTTTCTTCGTTTATGACTTTTACTTTATACTTTAGTTAATTTCCTTTATAGCCACTTTTAACGTATATTATTCGTTTTGATTAAGACTTCGGCTAGATGGCGCCCTTCTCAGAACAATATATATCAGGTATTGGTTCAAAGAATGTTTTGAGCTATCAAAGCGCGCAAAACCTCATGGAAGGTCAGTGAGAATCTTAAGCTAAGAAGACGACTCTTTAAAAACATATACCAATGTATCTTGGAAGGTTTACAGTGAATGTTCACCAAGGATTTTGTGATTTCCTTGAGTATGTCATCATGTCCAAGATTATCCTTGTAAATCTCTTTATCCAATGTCGTACTTGGCCTTTTCCTTGGCGATCTCCTCCGCTGTTGGAAGCTCGTCACAGTCGTCTTTGTTCTTGAAGTTCTTCTCCAACACCGGGGCTGGGATTGCTACAACCATGATTCCGCTCAGAGAGCACAGTGCGCCAGTCATTCGGCCGATGATGCTTTCTGGAACCATGTCTCCATATCTAGTGCAAGACGGGTTCAGTCAAAACAATTTATAACAAAAACATTTAATTCTATGCCATGAGCAACCGCTTTGCAAATCATTTTGTTTAAAAATCCCGAACTGAGTATCGCCATTTTTAGTCTGCCAAGGCCAGCTGGCCCTCCTGTGGTGAGCGTGCGGTGAAATAGCGAGATCTCTGGAATATCAGTCGTCGAGCAAAGCGAGCCCCGAGGGGAGTGGAGAGAGGAATCGCCCATTACAGGAGAGCAAGCTGACAGGCTACGTCTATTTTAACTATATATAACGTCATCGTGTCACAAACAACTCCAAGATGTTCACAAGATTTGGGTTTTGCAGACTCTAAAACTTTGACCCCTTTTCGTTTTTACCACTGTTCCGTAAAGAAACTCACCAGTTATTGTTACATAAGTTTTCAATATGTTTCATAACTCTTTTGGTAACGCAATGACGTCATACGCCAAGATGGCTAGCGGTTTTATGACTTAAAATCAAAAAAGTTAATTACTTATCTTAATTATTTAAAGTTAGCTCTCCGCTAGTCAGCTACAAAGCTCAGAGCATAGATAATCCGTGTGTGAAAAACGCAACTTTTTTCTTTATTAGGCCCTTTCTTGCGTCAATTATTTTATCCGAAGTTTTCCGAGGCTCTCTGTGAAAGTTAATGTTAAAAAAACAGTGGTTGAAGTGGCATGTTTGGGAGTGCGTCAGGCTTTCTTAAAACGTTTTTGTGTTTATAAGTTAAATCATAACTTTACTTATCAAGTGATTGTGTCTCTATCTAGAAACAGAAAACATACAGAAAAAAGTGAATTAACATGGAGGACCGAGTTTAAAAGTGTAACGTAACAGACCCGTACTTCTCCTTACATAGCAGTTAGCTCTTTGGGATGAAAAGTAAAATTCTCCCAAACTTGTTCAATGAAAAGTATGGGCTCTAGTTGGGAGAATTTACCAATCCATGCTGGACTGCATAATGGACGGACCAGTTGATCGGAAGAATTGATAAAAAAATGATTGCAGGGCCACCCCAGATATAAAAAACACTAAATTGCATACAGAAATCCTACAAAGATAATATATAGAAAAAGGCAAAAAATTTGTTTTTTCCGAAGCTTGGATGACAAAAAATTTTTAGAAAAATCATTCTTCCAACCGTCTCCCCCT
>JAOBAT010071446.1:0-18271 GCA_026413305.1 Hydrozoanthus tunicans | reverse complement strand
CCAAGCACCTGAGAACTCACAGCGGAGAGAGACCTTATGAATGTAAACAATGTGGTAAGACGTTTACAGAGTCTGGTGTTCTTACCAAGCACCTGAGAACTCACAGCGGAGAGAGACCTAATGAATGTAAACAATGTGGTAAGACGTTTACAGAGTCTGGTCATCTTACCAACCACCTGAGAACTCACAGCCGAGAGAAGTTACGTTAACATTGTCGCCCTTGACTATATCTTACAGTACTATGTCATACTAATAACAAATAAACAAAGATAAACTATTAAGTTCTCAAGAAAATAAACCTAGAATTATATTACTTTATTAATAAAACTGCTTTTGTGCTTCCTTGACACAACTTTTTAGCCACGTTATAGTATGTATCCTGCGTTGATTCATTGTTACAAAATTTGAAATTTAATCACATTGGTGATTGTAGATTTTCCGCTCCTCTAATTGGCGGAGGCAGACGTATTACCCTGGTTATAATCATCTTGCTAAGCGTGAGAATAAAGGCCGGGATGACACTTTCCAAAGGTAATGTAATATCATTATGACAATTCAGTGCCAACTAGTAAAAGATAAAACTCCAGATGGAAATATTACAGATGCCGATACGCGCGAATGATCAAAAGATGACGACAAATAAAACTTTGCACAAGTGTTTTCTCTTTGCTAGTCACTTGAGTGCGCACAAATCAATTTAGTATTAGTACTAGTAAGACCAGACCAAGTGATACGGAGCACGGTTTCTTTTTTTAATGTTTTAAGGGTCGGCCGGTCGGAAAAAAAATTCTTGAAAAAAATCGTAAGATTCGCAAGTATTATTATTCTCGGGCTTTTTTGATTTTCACTTGTTTTTTGTTACGACTTACGTTCTTTTTTATTTAAATTTTGAGAGGAGCATCGTATTGTACATATGAAATCGACAAATCCATTTTAAAATCAGTTATATGTTGGACGAACCGGTGAGAAGATGGTTATGACAGCATCATGAGGCTATCAATGAGAGATCTTCATTAACCTGTTGTGCGATTGATCTCAAATCGCTGACTGGGAATGACAAATAATTTGGAATCGTCCAAGTATGATTTTGCGGGATGGTAGAGAAAAAAATCGTTCACTAGTCGGATGACAAAAAGTGCTAGTCCAAGGGACGATCCTTGTGAAACTCCACGAATTATGTTCCAGACCAAAAACGTATTGGCTTCGCTCAGATAAATAATTGGGAAACCATTCTAAAGGCTATGGCTCAGTCCGAGAGATTCAGAGCAACGTACTTCAGGCTATCAAATTATTTTGATAGATCTTAAAGTACCATAAGCATCAGTTTAAGCCATTATAATTTTATCAGGCTTTATTAGTCATAAACACGTTCGGGGTTTCGCAAGGGTGCATCGCTTTACTACCGCTCTGATGTTCTGCGAGACGCTTGTTTTTATTCGTAAAAGATCTCAGTTGATTTAATGCAATTCGCTCACAATAGAAACTTTCGATGTCGTTCAGGCACCATACCCTTAAGTTTTCCAGCGGTTTACAATCAGTGCATAATCGAATTGGTATAAGGATACAAGACAAGTCATCTTTAGGCCACTAAAAGAATATTCCGGTTTATAATCAGTCATGCACTGCGAGTGACTTTTGCCAGCACATTGACTTTTTTTATTTTTTATACCTTTTCTGCCTCAGGGGAGGTACAGCTTGGGGATTCTAGATAACAGCGGAGGCAGGCTGTGTAAATCCATCAAACCTCCTCTTGCCAACTGACAATTTTTTGGATATTCGTTTACGTCTGCTCCAGTTTTTTCGACAAAGGCACACAAAATTAAACATTTCATTTATTGAAATCTCCTATATACATATTTTAAATACTACTACGTGTCGTTTACTCAATTATCAATAACAAAATTAAAAAAGAAACTGAAACCAAGTTTGCTGAGAGCACTCTATAAATCTGAGATGGACCAATACTTTTCGGATAACGAGGGCGAACTAGTACATAGAAAGAAAAAATATTTTGTCGGTTCCGAGAAGTATAAAGAATCTGCAAGAACATTGAGAAAATCTTAATTAGAAAAAAAGACCATTTGTTAGCCTGACAAAACTACCCCTCTTCCCTTCTATTCATTTCTATAAGTAAGAGTCATAAACGGCAGTGGAACCGCTAATGTGCGCTTAAATGATGGAACAAGACGGATAGTAGATTGGAGCACACGTATACAATTCAGGCGGTTTAATTACAAAGCTAACCAACTGACAACGCAAGAAAAACTGCATTTTGCGCTACATGTCAAAATACAACACAGTTAAAATCTTATTTACACAATCATAGACCTTCCCTTAATCATACGAGTATTTCAGTCGCTACCTTCATCGTCTGTGACACTCATTGACAAAGTATGAAATCTTCAACCAACACCTTTATCATTATCACCGGGGCTGAAACACTCAATACAATTGTCTGCACTAAGTTTTCTTACTAATGACACTATATATCATCTGATCTCAAAAAAAGAACTAATGAGGGCCATCATAACCTCGCCTCGCCCTGACGTGACTTTTCTTAGCGCATCGTGTTATCTAAAGTTCCTGAGAAGGGGTGTGGGAGGTGGAGGTTAGGATCTCACTGCCCCCGAGGAATGATCTTTGTTTGAAGAATAGGGACGTGTGTAAAATATTTAACAGTAGTACAAAATAAAAAGGAGCGCCTCATGTCCTGCCCTGAACTGTGTTGTCCTAAAGTAGGAATACAGATCTTATTCTAACAAACACTCTTGTCCTAAGGAATGTAGACAAATATATCAAAATTGCAAATCACAACGAGAGGAGTGAATAACTGCATTGGCCCAGAACCACGGAAATAGGTGTTGTTCACATCTTCGTTTCAGCATCAAGTTGGTTAGATATTCATATCTGAAACAGCACTAAATGAAAATGGAAACATTCGAAACTTGTTCTTGTCGTTATCTATGGTTCTTTTTACACTTCTGCAGTTCGGCGTCTAAACGTGTGATTTCGTCCCCTAAAGTTTCCATATTCTCCTGTAACAAAACGAGATACAGCGAATTGAGCATCAGTACGAGCTCTTGTTTTCGTACTCTAAGGTGCAAAATAAGGGGGGCGGGGTGGGGTTAAAATTATCGGGGGATGAAAAGGTTTTGTCTTAAAAGTTTAAAACAAGACAACAGAGCCCATCAAAGATAAAAATAAATTCATTGAAGTTCAAACTTTAGATTATTAATGTCCGTGCGGTAATCCAAACAAAAACAGGGAAAGACGAACACCTAACATGACAATGATAAGAAAAAATGTGTACCTAGTAAACCTAATAAGTTGATAGAACCAAATCCTTAACCTCACGACGTTCAAACCTTATGTGAACATGAATAACTAGTGGACGATAAACAGGTTACCTTAAGTGTCATGTTTTTGATAATCGTGTCTTCCAGAACCGCCTGAAGTTTTCTGTTAATCTCCAAGGAAAGATCCAAAGTCATTGATTGGTCGACGGGTTTGGATGAATAGACCGACGCCATGATACCGCCATGCCTGGACAACTGCGCCTGCTCAGAACAAACAAAAGAAATGTTAAAATCTCAGCTATTCCACCATTTCTGTCAAATCGAAACCAACCATCAGACCAAACTCTCGTGTTCAAGAAACTACTGACAAAAATAAATTGTTGGCGCACGTACACAAACTCTCGAATTAAAGTAAAATATCCTCACACTCCAGCTAGGAAAGAAGTTATTCAAAACTCAGTGTATTGTTTCATTTTAGATTTATTTGCTCCACTCTCAGTTTGAGACTAAAGTCGCTTTCCATTTGACCGGCCCAACTGGTCCGACCGGCCAGTTCTTTAATGGAGCACACGAGTTTTCAGAACTGACTGGACAAAATGGCCCTGCTCGTGGATCAGCGCCGTTCAGTTCTCCCGCTCCGGTTGGCTAAAGCGCAGGATTTCGAAAAGTTGTGGCGGGAAATGTACACGCGCGCCTTCTCAATTTTTGTTGCGTGCTTGTTGTAACAATTTGTTTCTGATTGGTCCTTAACCTTTCCATTTAAACCGGCCAGAAGCAGTTTTTTTCGGCTGGCCAGACCGGTCAAATGGAAAGCGAGCTAAGACTGTACACGTGCGTCGCCAGTCTATTTTTTCAACGGTTTCTAAAGTACGATAAAGCTCTTTTGTCACAATCCGTATCAAGCTTTAGACCTAACGGCCTGAAGACCCTTACAGCCCTTTGACACAATATGGGTAATGATAAGGAGCATCCCCCCCCCCTTTTTTTTTCTCAAAGCTCATATATACGCTGCATTGATGAAACCAAGACTATTAATATATATGATGGTGGACATAATCTAAATTCCGTCCTGTTAGCTTAAATTAGACATCCATTGTCAGCGGCGCAGTGGCCGAGTGGTTAGCGTGTTCTTCTCGTAATCCTAGGGTCGCGAGTTCGAGCCCCGGTCAGACCACTGTGTTGTGTTCTTGAACAAGACACTTTAAACCCAACTTGTTCTAGTCGACTCAGCTATAGAAATGAGTACCTGCTTTTGCGATAAATTAGCGTCCTATCCAGGAGGAGTGAAAGACTTTCATTCGTTTAACACTACGGAAACATGAGACAAGCGCCGGCCTAATGAACCACTTGGATTTAGCTTTCTTAGTTTAGCATCGATCGAATCACTAAATGTAATCACAAAGTAACTGCGGCTTACCTTGTTTATGTCGGATGTGGGAGGCGCCAGAGCGCCGGCTTCCTCTCGACTGACATAGTACTGTATAATCCTGAAACACAACGACGAACTGGTGAACTAGAATACTTATCAACAATAAGCTTTATTGACATGACTTTTCAGTATTGTCAAAGCAATTCTAAAATTACAGCAAAATCATAAATGACATGTTTTACATATTTTCGACACAGATCATATAATTAGACTAGATCGTTTTCTGATGCAAGAATGGATAAACAAAGCAATGTCTTGGTAACATTCTGTAAAATCTGGATTTAAAATAATGAGAGTTTGTATTTCTTTAGAAAGGAATGACAGGTTAATTTGCATTTTGTGATTTAGTGTTTCAAAAAAGTCTTCTAGTTGATCGTTGTATGCAGGGCAGTCGCATATTAGGTGGGGTTCATCTTCAACATGTTCAGCTCCATTTCCAAAACATATTGGGCAAAATCGATGTTCACGGGATAATTTTGGATTTTGGTATCGTCCTTGTTCAATCATAAGGATGTGATTACTTACTCTTAATCTAGTTAAAGCCTTTTTCAGTTTTTCATTTTTAATAGCGTTTAAGTATTGTTCAGGCTCATAATCATTTTTTTACTTTAGAGTACAATTGAAGTTTACGTGAGTTTGAAAAACTTTTTCTCCATACCTCAATAAAATACGTTTTCATTTTCTTTGTAAAACTTTCCGTAAATTTCGAATTCCTTAAGTTATTTTTATTAAAATTGTACATATTTTGCATAGAGTCAGCATGAGAATGAATACTCTTGTGCCCTTTTACCCAAAGTTTTTCTGACAGTGTGACGGCTTGCTTAACAATCGTATTTTCGTTTAAATCACCAAGGCGAAAAAAGTATTTTAAAATTTGTTTATCAATTATAATTTTTAAAGGAAACCTACCCATTTCTGGGCGGCTCGCAAAATTAGGAGCTCTATGGTAGGGGTTTCGTTTCACGCCGAACGCAACGTTCGGTTGTCCACATGCGAAATAATTATTTTTTTAAGCGTGGAAATCGTTGATTTCGTTGATTGTATAACCCCTAAACCCTAACGGACGAACTCTAGAGGACAGCTCTCTTGAGATATGGGATTCGTATACTCTCTCTAATTGCGGTTCGTTTTGGACTTAAAAAAAACGGGTACTGGTTGTTGCGTAGAAACACAGAATATTGCATTTTAGATAATTTTTTTCCCGAGGAGCATGATAAATGATAAATGAATGATAAATGAAAAAAATTTAGATGAATATTGAAATAAAGACTGTTATTATCATAAAAAAAAAAATTATTATTATCATTATTATTCTAATCATTATCATTGTTAACATTATTACAGATTCCATGGCTTACTTAGTTTTCTTCTGCAGCTCGGCAACAAGTGAAGACACGTGCTCAGACATAAACTCCAGCTTTTCATTCTTCTTTGCATGGATTTTCTGCAAGCGGCAAATTCTCTCCACTAAAGCAGTCTTTTCCGGGTCTAACTCTTGGGTCTTCCACTGAGTGCCCGTGATAATATGCACGGATTCTGATTGTGGGACCTTTAATAGTAAAAAAAGAACACATTCAGCTGGTAACAGAACTGTGAAAAGTGCAGCGCAGGGAGGCTTGGTGGTAAAATACTATGTGAGATCGCGGGAGTTTTGGATCTATTTAAACTGTTTTTTATTGTTCATCAATTCGCAATGTCTGTTCTACCCTGTTTGTTCACTGGAATGTTCGCTATGCTTCATGTAGCAGCTAAGTATCACCACTACTGTGTCGTCATCACGAATAATGTCTATTTTGAACTCGTTACAACATGTATTAATTTAGCAGTAACTACAGAGCAGCACCTTCTCTCAGTTATTTTCAGACCCTGAGTCAAGGTCTGGCACCGGAAATCGAACCCAGGCCTGCAGAAGACAGACTGGAGCCTTACCCAATGGGCTCACTAGTCGGACATTAAAGGCTGCAAAACAAGTATAAAAATTTAAAAAAAATATCAAAAGTTTGAACTGGGACACGTACACCAGCAGCACTAGTTGGTCCTGCGTCAGTAAAAGACATTCCAGAGGTGGGCGTGGTGGTGGTGGGGGAGCCGTTAGCACTTCCACCCCCCAGCTTGTCCAGGGAGTTGGTGGAGGACGCCTTGGAGTCTTCACTGAGACTCTCTTTCGATCCAAGATGGTTGGACTCCAGTTTTTCAACCTGTCTAAAATAAATTGTACTCAGATAAGTAAAAAGAAACTTCTGACTTGTCAGTCAACTGGGCTTCCTCGCAGATGAATTATGTATGGCGGCTTAAGTAGGCGGCACAGTGGCCGAGCGGTTAGTGTGTTCCACTCCTAATCCTAGGGTTCCGAGTTCGAGCCCCAAACAGACCACTGTGTTGTGTCCTTGGACAAGACACTCTACTTCACTTTGTTCTAGTCGACTCAGCTGTATAAATGAGTACCAGTTCTGCTGGGGGCTAATCTGTGGTAGATTAGTGTTCTGTCCAGGGGGAGTTTAAGACTCTCATCCGCTTAACACTACAGAAACCGGAGATAAGCTCCGGCTTGATGGGCCGCTTAAGTTTGATAAAGGGTTTGGCAGTTTTCTGACCCCGCCAGGCTTCCAAACTGGCGATATAAAGTCATTAATTAAAGCTAAGTTTAATGTTCGTTTAAACGTTTGGAGGAATTTTTTCGGACAGCTAAATTCTTTGTTTGTTCAAAAATCTAATCATCCGAATATTTTCGTAATTCTAGTACTTTTCTAACACTTACTTTCTAGACTGCTGTAGCTGTCTGGTTAAGTCCTTGATGAGGGAGGCGTTCTTTCGTTTGGAGACCTGCAGTTCGTCTCGAACCTCGTCAAGCTGCACCGTCAGCTGCTGGATGGCTTTATCCTTATCATTCAACCGACTCTGAAGGCTCTCTGTGTCTTTCTCCCGTGACACTCTTTCCTTCCCTAACTGCTTCTCCTGCGGCCAGAATACTCAAGAACGTAAATCATCTACCGTGATGCTCTACGTGACTTAAATACTATCGCGCTTTGCGTGATCACCTACTATCGCGTTTTACGTGATCACCTACTATCACGCTTTACGTAATCACCTACTATCGCTTACCAAGAACTTCTTTTATCTTTATTCAGGGAACTGTAAACTATAACATTAAATATTAATATTTCAAGAATCATAAAAGATTTTGACAAAATTTTTCACCGCTATTCCTCATTTAGCAAGGTCTATCCTCTGAGAAAACAACTTTTGTTCTGTCATACATACTTTACGGTCCCTAATAATGACACAAAGAACAACAAGTGGCCTACCAATTTTTTGTTTTCTTTAGTGACTTCTTCGTGTTGTGTGTCTCGCTTGCTCTTCTCCATGGCTAGCACATCCAACCTGGCCTGTTGACCAGTCACCTCTGACTGCAGCCGGGCATTCTGGGAAGTAATGCGCTCTGTGAAGGCCAACAGTTCGGACTCTTTAGTGTTGCACGATGCAATCTCAGTTTCCAGTTCAGATATCTGCGTTCTCAGCTGGGCTTCCACTGTCTTCATTTGGATTGTATGGTCGCGCTCCCTGAAAGACAACCCAGGCTGAATAATTGAAAACTACAGCAAAATTATTTTAAAAACATACATATAGACTATTGTGAAAGTAGGGTAGGGTGTGTCATCCTAAGGTCAAATCCGTTAAACTATCCCAGACCTATGAATGCTTAAATTTGATACCCTAACCTAGACCAAAGAGGAAAAAGATTCCCTTACCCATCCAAATTTAGATTTTTTCTTGTTTTATAACGTTTTGACTCAAGGAGTCACGAGAGAACAGGCAACATGACTCGAGGTCCAACGCGGGACCTACGGGATCTCCTTAGCCAAGAACACATGAAGGTCTATGTTTAAGCAAAGACAGCAACTTCTCCTCAGTTATTTTAAGACCCTAAGTGGATGTCTGGCACCAGGAATCAAACCCGGGCCTCCCACACCACGGACAATTGGGCTTACTGTAACTATTGCAGACCTCTTGCAAAAAAGATACCCTGCCCCAGACGTACAAATTTTGAAAATCATACCCTATAGGGTAGTAACATTCTCGCACACCTCATATAGGCAAGTACCCACTCGCTTCCCTTATTCTGCCATTTTGCAAAACCAAACCAACTTTAATCAAGCTGACTGAAAAACATTCCTGTTTGAAGAACAAAACAGTCCAAATAGTACAAGTTCTTTCATAATAATTTTGCATTATAATCTAGCAGGGCAGTGACTGTTATTCCATGATTAGTTTGGACAGGATAAGGGATTGCTAGCTTAGAACAGGGTGTCAAAATCAAACCTTTCAAGTTTAGAGCAGGGTCAGGTTTGTGAAGTTCCAGTGGCACATCTCCAGTGACTTAAAATCTTGTGAGTACCCCTCTTCCCACCCCACCCCCACCCAAATGCCCATAAAAAAATCCATATCAGATGAACCCAAATTGGATGATACCAGTTTGGTTTTACTCACTTTTCAAACTTGGCTTTGAACTCCTGTAGTTTTCCTAACTCTCTTGTGATGTGCTGCTGGTCATTCTTGTAAATTGCAGCATTTCTCTCATGTTCAGCAACTTTAAGCGCATACTCTGTCACTTTCTCTTCCATAGCAATTATCTAAAGAAAAAACATACCCACTGTGACCAACATTTAAGACAGTGTATATGAGATAAAAAATTTATTCCTAGGCTGGAAAAACCTTGCAATCCAAATTATCCTAAAGGAATGCAACTCTGGTATGTTTTATCCAACCCATACTTAAAAAAATTGTTTTAGCTATTTGTTTTTGAGAAATGGAAATAAAAATAAAAAAAATATAAGAAAATGTTTTTTCTAAACTGGTCGTATGAAAAATATTGGACTGTCTTAGAAGAGTTTTTTAGTAGTTCACATACAGCCTTATAAATTAAACATAAATTAACTGCAGCTCAAAGGATTGGAGGAAGAGATTGACATTTGAAAAAAAAATTACCTTGGCTTTTAATCCATCTCTTTCACCAAGCAGTTGTTTGTTTTTGTCCTTTGTTGCTTCAAGCTCCTTTAGTTTCATCTTGTGCAGCTAACAAAACAAAATTCCCAATTTGATTAATGCCGGATGGATTGATTGATTGCTCGATTGATGGATGGATTGACTGTTGGATGGATTGACTGCTTGATAGATGGATGGTTGTGTGTGATAAATGGATTGATTCATGATAGACCAATTGATGGATCAACTGATTGATTAAGAATTGGATTGATTCACTGATGGATGAATGGATTGATTACTAGCCTTAAATCTAACTAAACCTGCTGTTCTGCTTGTATTCAAAGCAACACTAGCATGTGATCTGTTATGATTTTGCATTTCAAGTTAATTGTATTTGATACCTCATCTTGATCTGCAATTTCTTGTTCATGACGTTTCAGTTCACCTTCAGTTTGCTTCAACCGCTGATCTAAATCTACTGATTTCATTTCTTCTGACTCCTGTCAATCGAAAACATGCAATAGAATTATCATCCAACTGGTGACCATAAACTCTAATGACACAAACCTATACTGAATTATTAAAGAGACCCTAGGCTGTTTTCAAATAAAGCTTTTCATAAAATAATCCATGTCCACATCAGCATCTCAAAATTAAAAATTCTGTGCAAGTTATTATTGCTAAGCAATTTATTTTAACCATTTCCACAGTTTGAATTTCTGAGTTGTCCCCATTTTGAAATGTGACATGTTACAGTTGTACACGATAAATCTGTATATCATTATTATAAGAATAATATTATCATAACCATTATTTTTTTTTATCATTATCATTACTACTATTACTATTTTTATCATTATTATTATATTATTATTATCAAAGAATTAAATGCATGGAAATAAGTCTCATTGAGTTTTGCCAAGCACAAGCTGATTTAACTGCCAACTTAAAGGCTATAAATAAACTGACAGTTCATTTTTAGTGGATATAAACATGCACTGCTACAATTAAGTACATGATTGAATACCTGGTATTTCTTGATCATAGCCTGACAATCAGCTCGGATCTGCTCCCCCTCCTCTTTTGCTTCTTTTAGTTTACTAGTTACCTGGGATAGCTTTCCCTTTGTCTCCTGTGGATTGAAACAGCAATTATAAATGCACACGTAAGAGGCTAAGGATTGCAACCAAAAAGTTACAGCTTTTATCACACAGAGAAAATGGCTAGTAAATATTTCTATCGTGACAAAAAAATTTTTCGATTTCCAGTGCCTGACCTTCACCCAGGATCTTGAAATACTTATGAAGGTGCTGCCTTTGCTTTAATCTGCACCAGTTAGACCTTCGTTTCTTCTCAGATAAGGGCATTAAGCCGTAGGTCCCGGGTGACAGACCTTGAAGTTCTATTGCCTGTTCTCTGGTGACTCCTCGAGTCAAAATGGCAACAACAAAAAAACAAACAAAAAAACAAAAACAATGAACTGACCTTATGAGCCTCTAGCTCTGCTCTGAGTTTGTTTTGAGCCCATTTAACCTTTACAACCTGCGAACTAACTTCCTCCTTCAGCTTTTCCACTTCATTCTGTACACTTACAAGTTCCACAAACTGCAAAGACAAGAAACTAAACACTTTAGACTTTAAATCTGGAAATTAAAACAAAACAGCTCAAGAGGCTGAAGAAATTATTTGGCTTTAAAGATCTAAAAATTACTGACTGTGTATCTATAGTATGGAAGTTATTTCAAAGTCTCTGGTAAAAACTTTCTAATGCATACACATACACAATATGCTTGTGTTCTTGTTTTGTATTTCTATGGCTAAATGTATAATGCCAATCAAAATTTGTTATCTTACTGGTCAACATTCATGCTAGCAAAAAAAAATAATGATGAAGTATTTTATCTCTGTCTTATCAATATTCATTACTAAGGTTATGATGAAATATGTAACATCATGAGAATAGTTTGGGTGCCTACTGAAAATCTGCCTCTTTATTTGATGATTTAATATAATCTTTCTAAACATGCATCAAAATTTTGCAAAGACTTTATAAGAAATTTCAAAACTATAGCATATGCTAAAAAGTTTGTATCGACAAGAGCCTGGGAGATAATGTGACAAGACCCACAAAACTTTTCAGTGCTGGGAGAAAAAAAAGGTCAGGGTGTCTAGAAAAATAAAACCTTGGGTACAGAATAAAATAAAACAGGTTGCACTCTCATTTTCACAAAGCTTTAACACTCAGTCCATCCTCAGAACTTGCAGGAAACACACTGTACAGGAACTAATTACATACAGTTACAGCACATTACAAAGCTAGGGAGCTTCATCACTTGTTCAAGTTTAAAACTTTTAAAGAAGTATTATGGAGTGTATTATTCATACATTCTGTAATACTTATTCTTATTATGTTAATCTGTATATATATACCTTGTCTTCATGTGTAGATTGTAGTTTGTTGTAATCTGTTGAGACACCTTTCAGCTTCTGTCTAAGTTTGTCATTTTCCTAAAAGGAAAAATTTAGTAGCACCAAAGTAAATATTCAGCAAATCAGCTGAGTTTGATAAATAGTTACTTATTAAACACAACATATTGTTCAAGTGGGGGCTTGCTGAAGGAAATAGCGAATAATCAAAGATTCATTGATTAACAGCATCAACGAGGAACCCAACAAACCCACACAAAGGAAAGAGAAAAAATTTTAACCTGATGGGATTTGGTATATCACAAAATTAACTAAAGTTAATGACCAATAAATATTTTCGAGAGGAAACTTTTCAAGTTGTCACAATTACCAACTTATTTTCTTTCTCAGTTACCATTCATTTAAAACTGTCAAATGCCCTTACAGTCTTCTGACCCTCTCTTTCAAGCAATTCCACCACTCCCAAAAATTATTTTCTCTCTCTCTCATATGACTATACTGTATCTCACTCTTCCTTTATGCTACTTCACCTCCATTCCATAATTTTATCTTCTCCCTCATTTCTTGCCCTTTACTTTATACTTTCCAGCCAAACATGCACTGATTTATTGCTTTCCTAAAAACATTCAAAGCCCTCCTTAAGAACTATAAAGTTAATTTAATCCAGTACCACAGTTTCTTCTCTCATTCTAAGTAAAGTTTTTTGTTAAATTCTTATTTCTCCATAACATGATGTCACACAATAATTATTGTACCTTGGCATGTTCAGCAATTTTCTGATTTTGCAAATCAATATCTTTCACCATTTTCTTTTTCTCTTCCTCAGCCTGGATCAGTTTTGCTATCAAGTTTTCCTTCTCCTTTAAGGCCTCTTCATACATTTTGGTTACCTGTTACAAGTACATTAAAAAGCAAAAACTTAAAAAAGTCATGAGCTCAAAACATTTAATACAAATATGATTCAAACACCATTTTCTCATCCTGAGTACAAAAATTTCAGATCTTCTAGCCAACTGGGTTCACAACGTTAATTTCAGTATTTTAATACTGTTCTACCAAATCAACATTGATTTAATAATAGGCCAGCACGGAATTGTACTAGCTTATCATGGTCAATTACTTTAATTTACTGATAAAGTATAGACCTTTTTCATAAAACAAAACCATGGTAGGGTTTATAAATTATGTTCTTTTGTAAGCTTTAAAGTAACCTGGCTAGCCTCATTCTTGAGTAAATTAAGATTTCGAAAGAATATTATAAAATGACCCATAAGTGAATCTTGCGTGCTAATTGCTTGAGAGCATAAAAAGCTGTGCTTTGTAAGGGAGCACATGGAACACTTTTGAAAGTCTCACACAAAACTGAATCAAAATCTGCCACCATTTTTTGTTGCTTGTAAAAATCATGTTAGCCAGTGACAACAAACCAAATTATAATTCAAATGTGATACCAAATAAAAATGAGCCTATTTAGGTATTAAACTGGAAAACCAAAAACAAAAAGATGGGGTTTGCTTCAGTCAACAAGTCAGAGCACAGACAGCTCATGACTTTCAAGTTTTTTATCAATTCTCCCAACATCCATTCCAACGTGCAATAAAAAATTACACAGCACAGAAAATGCACTTTACTGCTTATTAAATTAGAATATCCAAACTGAGGCTTGTAGTGCTATGTAATTTGAATGTGGACAAAGAATTACATCAAAATCACCACCACTTAAGAAAAAGGAAAATGGTCTAAAAAGTATTATCATCATTATAATCATCAACATCATCTTTATCATCTTTATTATCATTATTACTATGGACGGGATTTTCAACTCTATCTACAAACAAGGTATTAAAAAGCTAATTAAGACATACCTGGTCTACTCTGAGAACTAGCTCCTTCTGAAGAGATTGGAGGGCTCTCTTAGCGGCTGAATCATGAGCATGTAGCTTCTCCTGCGTGGCAATTAGCTCCTGCTCCTGTATAAGGTTCTTTTCCTTCAGTTCCTGATTGATCTTAACAAGGGAGTCTTTCACCGTATCTCGCTCCACTCGCAATTCTGATATCTTCTTGTCCAATGACTCTTTACTCTTTTGGTGTTCAGATTTGAGTTCTCTTAACTCTTTTAACAGAGACTCTTTTTCTTTTTCATGATTTAATTTCATCTCTTCAACATTATCATAAACTAAAATATTGTCTGCATTCTTAATTAGGAGCTCATCCAATTTCTTTTCCAGGGTTTCTTTGTCTGCTTCATTCTCTATGTGCAGTTCTTCAATTCTCTTCTCCAGTGTTTCAACACGGTCATGGTGATCCAGCTGTACTCTGTTCAACTCAGTTTCAAGTTTTGTCTTCTCTTTGTGAACAGTCTCATTGTCACTGCGCAACCTATTATGAATAAATGTTGTTTACTGTAAATGATATAATAAGCCCCAGGGGCATATATTAAATTTTTTTTTTGGGGGGGGAGGAGTCATTAGAGTTGTCAAAACAAAGACTGATATGAGCAATTATTAGATTAAGTCTTAGAAATGGCCATTTGTTTAAGGGGAGCATCTAATACAAACTTCACACTTCAGGAGTGGGGATTGTTAGATATGAGGTGATAGTGTACTTGAGAGTGGGCATTTATTAGCTAATTATCTTACAGTAACTTTGTACAAAATACAACATTTACAATACTCAGAAACATTCCTAGTTTGCATTAAGCTTCAGAAGTTGGTAGAGTCCTTCCTTGATAATTTGGAAGATAATAATGGGATTCACTTTTTTGACAAAGGTTGGATTTTTAAGTGAAAAAGGTTGCTGGTTAATTTTCTATTTATTTTTCATCAATAAAAATCTTAAAGTGCCTATGACATTAAATATTTATTATCTCGATGGATGAGGAGTAACAGTGAGAACATTCTGTCAAAATTCTTAATGGTTCTTGAGATAAATTATTACCAGCAACATTTAATTAATGCTTTAAAATGACGCTGTCATTTGTTGGGCAGGCGATTTTTCAATTTCTTTGGATGAATTCAAGCCAAAGTTGGGCTGATGATGTATTTCGACTAGTTACTCATTATTTTTTTCTCCCAAGTTGAAGGATTGGCTCGTCCAACAACTGGCAACATCAGTTGAAAACAAAAAATGTTAGTATCTCCAGAACAATAACAGATTTTCACAAAATATTTTCACTGAGTGTTCCTAATTTAGAAAGGTTTACACTCTTACAATATAAAATATTTCATACCATATGCCTTTTAACAAAACTAGATACCAAAAAGGCTTTCACTGGGCTACCTGTTTGTCAAGTACCTTGTTCACTAGTTCATTTTCGGATATATTAATATGATTATTGTACATATAGTATATATCACTGCATTCTCTAAAGTGTTGCAGTGATTCATCAAATATCACTTCAGCTTGTCACACGCAAAGCTTTGCAAAACCCTTGCAAGAATGTACTTTTGAGAAAGTCCTTGCATGTATAGATTATTGTATGTTTAGGTTAATCGCATTCAAAAACTATTGGTCTTACTTTTTGTACATAATTATTGTTTCTAAGCTTGTAGTTTTGACTGGTCAAAATTAATTATTACCAAAGTTCTAAAATGCTAAGAACAAAAATATAGTGAATGAATGTTAAAAACAAAAGATCAAAACTCGCTATTTTACTTGCTATTTTAGTATAATTTGGGCTGAAGAATTAACATCATGCTGAACAACAAAAAATTTTTCTTCACAACTTACAGTGTTTTAAAGTTTTGATGAAATGCAAATTATTGCCATGGAAATATTCAATTCATCAAATATATAACCTTTGTGTTGTAAACAACATTTTTCCACAAATGAAATCACACTTTCCTATCTTACAATTAGTTTAATAAGATTGACTATTGCGTTAAGTTTGAGTTTTGTTTTGGCTAAAAGACCCCTTTTTGCAATCTTAATTTGAATAGAAATACGATTCTTAGTATCTTCCAACAGGATTTTGTGTTCTATTTTTGAAGCCATTTCGTCGAGGTTTGTTGTTAATTTATTTAGAAGAGAAAAAGCTGAAATAATTTGATTGTACAGAAATTAAGGAAACAGAATGAACATACTGTACGTTTTTCAAAAAAAATAACGCAACGTTAAATCAACAAATGAATAGATCCATTGTTTTTGTGTTTATCTCAAATTTCATATAAAATCAAAACCTACCTTTTGAGTTCATCTTTATGAGAGTTATACTCCTCAAGTAAGCCATTCAGTTGTGTTCTCAATTCATCGTTTACAGCGCTCAAATCCGCTAATTTCGAGTCCTCCGTTCCGTGATAGTGTTGAAGTTTTTCACATAGATTTTTTTCTCGATCCAAGGACAACTTATATTCGTGTTGTAGTTTCAACAGCTGTTCCTTGACGAGTTCATATTCGGAGATAATAAACTGTACATCTTTACCTTCGTGGTTGTGTCCATTAGCAATAATATACTTAGTTCTTTCGGTTAAATTACTATTACTTTCACCTCCGACATCATATTCGCAGTCAACATCCTCTTCGATATTTTGGCCATTTTGAAAATCGCCGTTCAAAATGGAGCCAGTTGATTCAATAATATTTGTTTCACTTTCGGAAATCTTCTCCGTCTCCTCTTCGATCTCATGATTTTCCTCGTTTCTATCTAAATCCGACATCAACACCTGCTTTCTACAAACTCTGAGGCCAGTGTGATCCTTATTTCTCCAAAGTAGTTGATAGTCATAGCATCAAAGACTTTCTTCTGGCTGTCGGCATACTTTTTAAATCCATACAGAACTTTATATCACGGAAATATTAAATCAATTTTAAGACGACGCTTTCCTGAAAATTCGAAGATGCATCCGTGGAAATTCTGAATGCATACAAGATTTTCCTCAATCAAGGTTCAAATGATAAATGCTATGATTTAAATCGATGTGCTCCAAAATCATGAGGTATTTCCTTCTCCACTGCGGTATAAACAGACACGAGGGCACACTCAACTATTCGAAAAAAATGGCTGTAATCAAGACGGAACTTTGTCTATTCCAAACAGATAACCACTGTCTACCTCCTCAGAAGATGGTGAAAATATCTTGAGTAGAGTTAAAATTGGAAAAGAAAAAGGTTTTTTTTCCTCCCAATTTCAAGCAGCTATCAGAAAATGGCGACCAACATACACACAGTTGTGGCACGTCACGATTTATCACGTGACCAACAAAACCGGAACCGGAAACATTTTATTACAAGAGCTATAGGAGAGCATGCGTCGCCGGAAACGAAAAAAGAACCTGGAAACGATTTGAAAAATGGCGGCGAAAAGAGTTCTTCGCTTTGTACTTCGACACTCCATTCCGAAAGAGATGCAGACGACTCAAAAAGTGCAAGTTCCAGATGGGGTTGTCTTACTCACCATTCCGCCAATAGCTGCAAAGGTAGCAGTCCCTTCAATTTCGCCACCCTGCCTAAAGCTAGAAAGCTATCTACGAATGGCCGACATTTCGCATCAGGTTGCAAGACGGCAAAAAGTGTCTTCGAAAGGACAAGTGCCTTTTATTACATATAATAAAAGGAATATTGCCGATTCCAACTTCTGTGTTAGGTTCCTCAATGACGAGTTTGATGTGGATTTGAATCGTGGCCTTACAAGCCGGGAGAAGGCCACAGCCCACGCCTTACAAGTCATGATAGAGCAGAACACTTACTGGTGAGTGGTGGGTGAATTTACACATACCTCAAGGTTACTACTTTTAGCGACTACTGAAATTACCGATTTTGTTTAAGAAACAGTTAGCGACAACTAATTTAGCGATTTTAAGGTTTTTTTTTTTAACTTTGGTTAGATGAAATTACATATTCAGGAACACAACAAAGTGTAAATGATGCAGAAGTAGCACGTGGAACACTGAACGACAGTCAAGCAAAAACATATTTTGAAATGGATTTCTATGCGTTTTTAAATTTGTTTTTTGTGACACTGAAGGAGGGGGGATAAGGGGTAGAACCTTAATTTTAGGGCTAAAGGCAAACTTTCCGAACTCACCCATACTCCATTATGCATATGTCATCGGCTTCCCCGAGGGGGGGACCCCGGGCAAATGTGGGGACTTTGCAAACACCTAGTGCATTTGCCCCACCTACTGGGGCATTATTTTTC
>JAOBAT010071435.1:0-21788 GCA_026413305.1 Hydrozoanthus tunicans | reverse complement strand
TTCTATGCTGGTTTTTTATTATTTTTTGTTTCACTGACCACACACATTGTAGGATAGCACTTCAAACTAAGTTCAAAAAATATAGACTAGAGAGATTGAATCGACCAAAAACAAAATGCTCACATGAAACGCCGTCAGCCGAGTTTTTGTCACAGAAAAAACCACTCGAATCGAATTTTTGGCTTTTGCGCAGGCCCGTATTATCAGTGCTATTTTGGGTTTTTATCTATCTATTTTTTTTTGCTTTATTTTTAAAGCTAGTTTCTTCCAAAGTATTGCTTAATTCCTAATTAACCCTTTAATTAATCTAATCCATTGACAAAGGCAAGCTCAATGTAGTTGGGTTCGCTCCTTGAATTATTCGATTCCTGTCAGTTCCACGAGACCCTTTTGCTGTTATTTGTCTTCATATGTTTATGTATATGCATCACCATGTACCGACCGAAACTTGTGAAATCTATCTTCGAAAGCCAATTTCCTTAAACTCTCTTTGACAAACTAATCAGAAAAAGTTTTCTTCATTAATGAAATCATTCGTCCACCTAAGTTTTTGGACGGTTTTGAATAAACCCATTTCCATCTCTCACGATAAAAGACTTACAATAAATCAATGCAACAGAAACCTTAATGGATTTAAAGGGTTCAAAACTTAAGAAGGATGTTCGAGTAAAGTTCACTTACAGAGTCTTGAGCGAGGTGGCACCAGTTAAGTTAGGAAACCGTGACAGTTTGACATTAACCAACGACCTGTGAGCGAGTGGTGAAAACGTTAAAAGGTTGCCACGACGTAAAACACACTTTGCCATATCTATAACTAAACTAAAAATCAATTAATACTTACAGTTTTTCTAAAGAAGGAAGATTTGCAAACGCTGAGTTTTCGACTTTCTCAATTGGGTTTGATTTAAACCAGCTGTGAAAATGAAAGCAAACAGAATACATTGCTCGGGTCTTTCGAAACAGTAATGACAACAAACTTTCCAACCTCGCCTTGGTCACGCCTTATTTCGTCTAAGTAATTTGCAAAGTCAACCGTTCTGGTAGGAACGGCGGCTGCTAAACTTTCCTATGGCTCCCAGCTCCCAGTACGCAAAAACTCTTAAAATGCTCACACTTTGTCTTATTTCACTCATTTGCGATAAAAATTATCATATAAAAACGTTCTCTGATAATAGACCTTCACAAAACCTTTTCGTTTCCAGTCCCCGACCTTTACTGGGGTAAAAACATCTTAAAAATTAAATGCTAGGTTTGCTTGGAAAACAATTGGCGTGAACTGTTTCACTGTAAGAAAGGCCAAGGGAGAAATCGTCCCAGACAGACTGAGAAAACAAAACTTCTAAGACTTTTGTTATAGCACTTGACATGGCCCTTATTACCTCTCTGTCTGTTTGTCTGTCTGTCTGTCTGTCTGTCTGTCTGTCTGTCTCTGTCTCTCTCTCTCTCTCTGTCTCTCTCTGTCTCTGTCTCTGTCTCTCTGTCTCTCTGTCTCTCTCTGTCTCTCTGTCTCTCTCTGTCTCTCTCTGTCTGTCTGTCTGTCTGTCTGTCTGTCTCTCTCTCTCTCTTTCTCACAGCTCCAAAGAAATTGATCTTGCGCGGTTACTAAGCTGATTATTCAGCGTTTGCTCAAAGGTTATAAAACCATGCCGTTGCTACGCATGCGCATTATCAGAACACGAATGAATACGAACTTACACAAATCTCAGTTTCTTTAGCCCCTTAAACGCGTCATTTCGTATGATAGTTAAATGGTTTTCACTCAAATGCCTAAAACAAAAATTGCATAACGGTGAGACAGTGCGATAGAAGTGTGTATAACCCTTAGTTTCTTACTTCACTGTAATTCTAAAGATCTTATATCAATTTTTTTTATTAAGTAGCCTTTTGAACTAGTAACAAAAATTCTTAACATTGTCTTAAAATATTCTGAAACAGTTTCGTGGACTGAATTCACTTTGTATGTTTCGTCAGCAGACGAGGTGTGTATTGCTACCAGTTTTTGAAAACCGCTGACCATTTAGCTTTTCGGTTTTAATAACAATGGTTGACAAACACAAAGCTTAAATTCTTTCAATGGTACTTACAGGTTAACCAAGTTTGGTAAACACTTAAGAGATGGAATTTCTGCCAATTTGTTTCCATTCAAATTGCTGAGGATAAAAAGAATCACGCTTGTTAACACTGGCTAGGAGGGTATAAAGGGATAATAAACACTAGCTGGGAAGGGATATAGCTATTACGGGCCAAGGGGAAGAGCTAATTAACGCAGACGAGGAGGGGAAGTTGATACGGACGGGGGAGGGGAGGGGTGAAGAAGTTGGTAAACTTCTATCATTTATGACGAACCATCTTCGAACTTCTCTTTACATTCAAACTTACAGCGTCTCAAGAGATGTTAGTCCAGCAAATGCGTTGTCAGCTATCCAAGATATATTGTTGTCACCCAGGTTTCTGAAAACAAATGATAATGAATTAGTTCATTTTTGAACAACACGTAAGGATGATAGTTTAAGGTCCTTAAAAACTTCCAAGGGCCAAAATTCAATTCTATCAACTTAATTAAAACTTGGCTTCTTAATTGTTAATCTCGTTCAAGAAAACAGGGCTTGATTTTAACCACCCTTTCTGGATCACCAGAGGTTTAAGTTCTTGCTAATAGAACTATCAGCATAAAACATTCCGTTTCCGTCTCTGACCGTCTCTAAGAAAATCTTTTTTATTGTTAAAGTACTACATTTTGTTGTTTTTGTACCATCTCTTGTTCGCCTGAAACAAAGCGCGATCGCCCGTGTTCTAGACAGCCTGTATAACTTATAGCTTGTCTGTTGAGCTAGTCAGTACTTCCTCTTTTGACACCTTGAGCTATTCGTGTTTGTTTGATTTCGATTAAATAGTAGTCCTATACACAAGTGAGAGTAAAGTTATGATTTCATGTATTTTCGAAATACAAGATCTCGCACACGAACGGGACTAAGAGGTCTCCCCTGAGGAGACACTTTTTCTGTTAATATGCTACGTTATCCCAATGTTACATATTAAAATTTTGGTAAAAGTTTAACTGAACGTTTTCGATTTATGAACTTCATATTCTTCAGAGTAAAAACTAACAAAGAGCTGCATAGCAATGGATTTTATGTTATGCCAATGCCCTTGGGAAACAGAGCAAGTTACTGAAAGAGAGACTTGTCTATTTGAAAAAGTCCCACAAATGTAGCTATGGAAAGAGTATGTTGGTTAAACTAGTCGAAATTTCAAAATCAGAATTGACAAACACTCAGATAACAACAAACAATCTGAGCCAGTTCGGCAGTGAAGGAAAACCCTTCCCACGCATTTAAATGGAAAATCTTAACAGTTGCACATAATTGGATACGTAGAAGAATCACAGAAGCGTTATACATTGCAGTTTATCGTCCAATTTTAGATAGACAAGTTCAATTTTTGAACTTTCTCTGTTTCCCAAGGGCACTAACATAACACAAAATCCATTGCTAAGCAGCGCTTTCTTAGTCTTAACTCTTAAGATGAACTACATTGGTTTAACTTTTACCAAAATTTTACCATAGTTTAGATATTTGTTTCCAGGCTTATTATGACACATAATGTTTTTTGTTAATGACAAACGTTCATCACTTACAGTATCTTCAAATGACTGAGATTCCTGAAGGCGAAATCGGGAATTACTGATATTCTATTGCCTTCAAGTTTCCTGCAAGCAAAAATAGTACACACCTTGAAAATCGCATCCAAGAAAGAGTGTCACCCCAAGTTTATCGTAAACGTTTCGTAATTCTTAAAACATCTATTACAAACTTTTTTACCTTTTCAGATTTAATGTACACTTTGATCGAACACATGGAGAATTATTTTCTACTGTGTGAAATATAAACATCATTAAGGCAAGCTGAGACTGCGAATTGGACCAGATGCAGTAATTTCTGATATCATTCGCTGTTTTCTAGGAAAACCTCCACTTTTTCCTAGCATACTTGTTTTCTAGGAATACTCTACTATTCTAGGGATTCTTCTCATATTCCTTAAGGAGATACCCGCAGAAGATTTTCATTATTTCCTAGAAATTCTTATTTCGTTTAAAAAACATTTTCTGCTGCCTGTTTCTTGGGAATTCTACAACTTTTTCCTAAAACAACTTTTTTTTTTCACTATATCTAAACAGTTTGACTTCACACTTTTTCTAAGCAGTATGTAAACAGGATTGTTTCTATATTTCTTCACAGTATTTCCACTCTTTTCTAAAATGTGAACTTACAAGAATTTGAGTTTGGTAGCATTTTGAAGAGCTTCAACAGGAACTTCTTTCAAGTTATTGTCGTGTAACCATCTGTGAGAGTAAATTACAGCAAATTATTGTGGTGTTACCATCTGTGGGAGTAAAATACAGCAAGGTATAGTAGTTTAACATTCTATGGGAGTAAAATACAGTAAGTTATTGTCGTGTAACTAATTGTGGGAGTAGAATATCGCAAGTTACTGTCGTGTAACCATCTATGGGAGTAAATTACAGCAAGTTGTTGTCGTGTAAACATCTGTGCAATTAGAATACACCGAGTTGTTGTTGTGTAACTATCTATGGTAGTAGAATACAGCAAGTTATTGTCGTGTAATTATCTGTTGGAGCTATGAAATTGTTGGCACAAAATTAAGACAAAAATCGTTTAAGTGCAGTTTCAAGACCATAATGTAAGCTTTACTGATGAAATATCACCGATCACCGCGCACTGAAATCTGATATGTAAAAGAAAAACTGTTCGTCACATTGTGAAGTGTTTATCACTTTTGAAACAGTCTTGAGATAAAAGATGAATAAAATTTTTAAAATCTATAAAAATAACTCTCATGAACACAGTAATGTTGATGGATCGCTTCAGAATATCTTCATAGAGAAATATAAGGAGAGAACAAAAGACAAACGATAAATGACCAAAAGTTTAAGTGAAACTTTGATATCAATAAGTTGACTAATTTCATTTCATGATTCTTTGTTTCGCAAACAAAAGTGAGCCTTAATAGAAAATATATATAGGAATAGAAAGAAAATCAATTATAATTTAATTAAGAAATACGTTAATACATAAGAACATATGTAACTTAACTAATTTTTTGTACTTACAAATCCTGAAGTTCGGGCATTGAAGTTAATCTCTTGACTGCTGATATGTTATTGCTTCCAAGATCTCTGAAATAACGTAGATTCAAAGACGTGATTGTTTAAGTTGTTTAACCTCAAATAAAATCAAACTGTAAGAAATGGACCAACAGCGTTTGGACTGTCAAATTCAGGAGCCGGTTTCATACTTACAAAAACTTAAGCGATGGCATATGACCGAGTAACGGGAATTCTCCAAGTCGGTTGTCAGCCAAATATCTAGAACACAATTGATTTTATCAGTGCATCATTTTTTTATTGTTGGTATTACTCAACGATCGTTTCTAAAATCATCACAATCGGCTAATACAAAGATTTCGGTATTTTTATGTATGTTGAATTTTTTTTTTCACCTCGATCCCTCCTTTCTCTGTCTCTGGTTGGCATTTAATCAACGGGTTCTTCTTCATGACTCGCATGTATTTAGGTACGATAGTTCAGACGTCAATAATACAAAATTAAAAAACTGACTGCCGCCATTTCGTCGCTGAAAAGAAGTTATTGGACGAAACTACACCTTGCCTTGTTAGCATTGGATAACAGGGAAAATGGCTGACAGGCGTATAGTTTAAAACGGCATGACATCAATGGTCCCATAATTCTCCACACTTTTAAAAAAAATCTCTCTTTGTACGTTAGTCTACCCGGGAGTTATCAAGAAATACAGTAGCCAGGCCCGAGGGTTTGAAGCCACGCAGAGACATAAAAAATCCTTTGAATGAATAGCTACATCTATTTCAAAACTAAAGTCTAAATAATTAATTTTTTGAGTATCAAATGGTGCATGTTGCAAAGCACTATTTATAAGGTTTCACCAACTGGCTCGAAATGCTGAGCGAGATCAACATATATCATCAACATATACTACTCTTCAAGACAAGCAAAATTAATGGTCAATTTATAGGGTTTCGTCAACTGGTTCAAAAGTTAGAATGATTAACGTCAATCATTTCTATTCTTCAAGACAAACAAAATATGTGGTCACTTAAACAAATAAAAAAAACCGACGCCAGCTTAGCACAGTTGACAAGGCGCCACTCTGCCGTATGGAATGCCCGAGGTCGATTTATGGCCGGAACTTCATTCATAGGATCTTAAAATAACTAAAAAGAAGGTTCTACTTTTGTTCCAACGGTTCCTCAAGTGCCCGCGTTTTCGCGGATAAAAACATCAAACCGCTAAACCGAGCCTGAGAGACCAAAACCACAAAACAACCGACAAGCGGGTATTTTAGAATTTAAGTAAGTTTTGTAAACTTGTTAAAACAAGATTTTATAGAATAGATTTTTCTCGGAGGAAACAACGCAAAGCTAAAAACGGTTCTAGAGTGAAGCGTAATGTAGGTGAATACGTCAGTCAAACATGCAAGCTTGATAGCACCACGTTTTCTGCTCTGACCGGTACATGCATGAGGTCAACCATTAGTTAAGGTTATCAAATGTTGTGGTTTTGTTCAACAAGCTTCGAAAATATTACTGGCTCTAATGCTTAGTTGAACTGACTACGATACATTTTTCCTGAAGTTAAATCAAAGTCGAATAAAAGTCTTCAGAAATCAGGATCCAAGGCCTTGTCCTAACGTACTCTCGTTCGTTTGCGATTGCGAAGGAAACTTGTTCAAGTTCTTAGTGTCTGTAAGCGCTTCCCTTTCATATTTTCACACGGTCTCGCTGAAACGATTTGGAAATATTTTTGAAGGGGGACAAAGCTGTCAAAGCTCGAGAGTACTTGCTGATTCTGGTTTAACTCAAAAGTTTTGAGGTCGTGCCTGTCAAAAACCATGGTAGCGATAACTTGATGAATATCAACCTTTGAGAAGACTTCGTCTTCGAATGTTCAGTCTATACAAGTGTTTCAGAACACAATCAATGCGTGTTTCGCTTTTTTGGTTCTGCAGGAGAGTATATGTCGTTATACTCAACATAAGACAAACGTTTTTCACATGAGAACTATAACGCATGGACAGGGCCCTAAAGCCTTCAATTCTTTTCAATTGGCGTGTCTACATAAAAAGAAGCGGCCAGCCACAAGCGTTCGATCTCAGTTGCGTAAAATATATAAATAATTATGGTAACAGCACCGATATCACCCCATGGTTGCATGAGGCGTTAGTTAACACTTTCTCCATTGACACATCAGTTAATATATGGGGGGAGGGGGGAGTGGAGAACGGCGGAGGGAGGACAGGTGAGGGGCGAAAGACGGGAGGAGGTAAAAATGAAACTCTAAAAAATCCCTGCCATAAACACTACCTCCCCCAAAGGTTCAAAAACATTTTTATACCCAAAAAGTTCTTAAATAGAGCTTTTTATAGCAGTTTCTAGAGCCAACCAGCCCGAATAAAAACCCAAACGAAACCTCAACCCAAACCCTCTGAGTTAAGTATTGGCTTGAAACATTACCGACAAATGTCACATACAAAACTTCTTTTAAACCAGATTTTTTTAAACCATTGACAAAGTTCTTTTAAACCAAATTTTCAGAATGCATTATTTTCAAGAGAGGGCAGGGTATGTGGGATGCCTTGGCGTTAAACCTAGGGCTTCTAAAATGGCTGCGACTGCCCACAATCTTAACAAACCTCACGATTCCGAGTCATAGCATAACTTTTTTAAGAAAAATTTATTTTTGATTTAAGAAAATTAGTAAAAACATCCCGAAAACACAATGGTCTCAAATCTCTGTCGAATGTTTTGACGAAACAACATTCAGTCACTAGTGCCATGTAATATCAATTAAAGCTTAGCCAATCGTTTCTGCAGTATAAATGAAATAGTTAAATCCATATACATATAAAGAATGGGCTTTTGTTAACCAAATATTACACAATGAACATGTGGCGGCAAAGTAAGAAAGTCAGTCCTACATGCTTAAAACAGATAGATTGTTTTCATCGAAAGCGACCTTTACAGCAATACTTTAAACCAAGCTATAATTAAAACTGCTTTGTAATTCTCTTAAAGCAATTAACATTCCACATGCCTCCCTTCGGTTTAGTCTTATCTCACATTTGAAGTGCTTTTTATCTCGGGTTTATAGTTACAAATTCATTGAGCGACATTAAACGCGACGATAAAATTTAAAATCTTTGCTGTTTACATGAATTTTTGCGAGTGCTATGCTCTAAGTCAAGGAGCTTTCTCCCCTCTTCAGAACAGTAGCTTGTTCAGATACATAACCATGCACCGCTAGTTTGAAGAAAATTTATAATTGAAGCAAATTTTTGGCTAGTTTCAACTTTGTATAAGCAGCTTACTTAGTCTTGGGGTTTTATTGTTGCGGCAATAACAACTGATCTGATGAAATACTTTGCTCTAATAAAATTCCTTTTTATATTTATCTTGGTTAAAATTAGGCTGATTGACGGGAGTAAGTCGGTACTAAGTCTTGACAACGCCAAACGGATTTACACCGTGAGTTGTTAAACCTGATGTCTTACTTGCCATTAACTGCCCACTTAAGCGCTATCTTCAGTTTAAAAAATCCCAAAAATGTTCGAAAATAAAACCTGCAGGAATTTCTTAATGTGTATCGGAAATAAAGCGGCCACCGCTCTCTGACCCAGCCAGGCTTAAGCAGCGGAAAACCGCAATGTCGCTCAGTTGGCTTCTCTATATAAAGAATTACCATTTCGGTACAAAAATTGGTCAAGATAAAATGGCTGCTTTATAGGTTTTCTAGGATAGTGAACTGGCCGGGATGTCTTTTAGTGCCGTCAAAATATCTAGCAAGGGGGCTACCCTCCAAGAGAGGGGCCGGCCGAGCCTATATATAGTGAACACATGCAGGGTTAAGTTAATATATAATCCCAAGACTCACTCCTAATTAAAACTATTAACGTTCAGCTGTTCGTAAAAACATGTCTGGACACATAAGTTCACGTAATTTTTGGATATGGTTTAAAACCTTCCAAAAGCTTTATCTTTAAAATATCTGAACCCTGACTTTGTGATTAACATCAAGACTTTCGTGGCGCTGTTGAGAGCTCGAACAAACTGTCCATTATTAGCTTAAGCATTTTCTTCGCTAAGTTAACAATATATTTGAAAAACTGAAAGTTTGTTTCTCTTTATAACTATTTAGAGCCAGTAAAATATTTTATCGGTCACCTAAGAGTTAGCTAGCCAGATTCTGCTATTAGAGCAGTGTAGAAATATTTGGATTGAGGGATAAGTTGCATGTTTTTCTACTTTGCACTATTGTCAGATTTAAAGTCTAAATTTAGATAACCGTTATTAAATTTTAGCCCAATTGCTGGCTAACCATTTGTCAGGCGATGAAAACGAACAAGTTGTAGTATTCTCGTTTGGGCTAAGCCTCTCTTTGTTGAATCAGCCACTTAGTGAATTTCTGCTTTTCTTGGCACCATAGTCTTAGTAGATAGATAGATAGATATTCAAGTGTCAGACCATGTGGCTTTCGCTTCGCTATCATTTCTTTGCTGCTTGCTGTCATTCTGACTCCTTATCTCACAGTGGTGCCTGATAACGAAACGATCTGTGCAAGCCTTGCTGTTATAATCCGATTAATCAACTCTTCGACAGACTAAACATCGCAATACTTCAGAAGCCATGCATAAAGGCACACAGTACAGTTCCTTTGACGGGAATAAAACCTGGACCGCGTTTACAAGTGATCCCGAACACACTGTAGACGGCAGCTTAGTTAAAAAGCGCGTTGAAACGATTGTATCATGCATAAAGTGTTTTTGAGGGGTTTTTAAGAGGTCTCACAAAACCCAATCTTGCGTTTGTTCCGACTTCTAATAACAAACAGACATTTATATAGTTTTGAACAACTGATAAAGAAAGGTATTTTTGATACAGGACACCTTAGTAGTAGTAGTAGTAGTAGTAGTAGTAGTAGTAGTAGTAGTAGTAGTAGTAGTAGTAGTAGTAGTAGTAGTATGGATAAAGGTATTAAGCAGCACATGAAATCAGAAAATATTACTTCGTAAAATAATCCACAGTAGTTGTATTACTATTAGAACAGGTCAAACCATTCCAGAGGACTGAAGGACTGTTCAAAAGACTCATTTTTTGAAAAGAAACAGCTAATTCATTGCTCTCATCGCGAAGCACTAAAAAGGAATTCAGTTTCTAGTCGTGAAAAGATCTTCTATATATAGCGGTAGCGGTCGATAGCTGGCGAAACTTCGAAACATGCCAACATATTAATAGTTGGCAGAAACTTTGGTTTGTGTACTAAAAATAATAATTTTGATAATTTCAATACTCCAGTTGGCTTTCTTTCCTATAATCAAACCAGTGACCATGCTAAAAATAGCAGTTTTCAAATTTATCATTAACATAATCTCTACACAACTGCCGAAGTATTAATGAGCGATAATTTCTTCAGTATTAATTGTTTGTTTTTCGGAAATAGTTTGAATAAACTATGTTATTAAAGGCAAGCTTTTCTGTCATCTTCTATTGAACATGGTAAATTTACCGAAGAAGCCTTTATTTTCCCCATTGGAATCTATTGATGTAAAAGACCCCTACTGATACAACATATGACACTCAAACTGTTTTTCCATTAAGTGTCTGTAGGGAATTCTTTCGAAAGATTAAAACATAAATGACTTTCTCTCTCTCAATTAATCGTCGAGTACTTGATAAGCATTCCGACACTAGAAGCCACTCTTTAGAAGAGTCGTTTGAAGAGGGTGGACATGCTAATCCACTGAGAGGTGAATTGTTACCTATGCATGCATCGCTCTTAGTAAGCATTACGACCGGAGCAAGAACATTATATCATATTACAAACCCGAATTCCATTGCTATAAAATATAGTGCTAGAGTCCATGTTCATTTTTTTCAAAATTATTCAAAATTGAAAGTCAAACCAGTTGGAAAAAAACCCTGATAGCCTCTAGAACAGTTGCTCTTTGAGATCGATTCGTTTCAACAAGCACAGGAGGAAGAGTTTACCAGTAGAAGAAGCCATACCGTAAAAAACCCCAAAATATTTCAATCAACACGTGTTCTTTTTGGGTGTCACCCAAGGCCATAAGCCAACCAAAACACAATAACTTGAGATCAATATGTGATCAACAAGTTGCAAAACATTTCCGGATAAAACAGTTTGACAGCTCTTCGATCCGCCAATAACTTCTCGGATCTTGAAAGCCAAAATTGCTAAAACTCATAAACATGTTGTTTTTCGGAGACATTTTAACATAATCTATCTTTTGAAGACGAACAACCCCCGGCTGCGAAACCGTCCGATAGACGGATGATATTAATATTCGGATTCGGATAATCAACTTGCTCTTCATTCCATGAGATTTATTCGATTTTGAAATCAGTTACGCTCCTTTACCGGAGTCCTTGCCTAAGGGCAATGGGCCACTTCAATGAAAAAGGCAGCATAGTTCATTTCTTCAATGTCGCAAAATAAAAAAAAACAAATTCTTCATGCATTCCATGACCTACCGATCAATCTTAGACTTAGGGTTTAGATGACCAAAGAAATCACTCAGGAAACACACAACCGTTTTAATCTTTATCTGGCAAAATCCAATCTTTTAGGCAAACATTTTTAACCTCCTGATTTCAAATAATTAGTTCTAAAATAAACTGCATTTCAAATAAAAGACGATTTTTCATAAGTTTCAGCAGCATTCGGTATTTTTGAACAACACGAAATATAACGGATCGTGGTATTTGACGGAGGAAATCAGTTCCTAATAAAAAAAGGTTGTTGGTCGGCAAAACCATGGAGCCGAGTGCTTATAGTTCATAATGAGTTCGACTAAGAGTTCAAACTTGAAAGGAGTTTCTTCGTAAGATGTCTATCTTATAAATATATGAGAACATATGCGAGCCGCCAATTATGCAAACAGGAAATAAGGAGCAAAAGCGAAGCAGTATTTATAAGTGTAGATGGTTGAGATAGTATTCAGTTGTTTCTAATGTAATTTCCTGTTATTTAAATAGGGTCCGAAAGGTTTTTTTAAAACTTTATCTTAAATTAGCTTAAGAGAATTAAGAGAGGGCCTTGACAGTCAATTCAGCTGGAAATGAGTCCCAATACTGTTGGCCTTGAAAACCAATGATAGATTTTTTGTACCGGTTCTTGACAAAAGAGTCCTACACTCACTTATGTCTTGCTGAATGTGAGTAAAAACACGAACTTGCTTTGAACGTATTTTGAAATGAATTTGTTATGGAGTGAGTACATGAACAAACATGGCTGCTCTCCAGATTAAGAAGCCTGTTGTGCTCCGGCTGTACAGGCGTCGCGTTTAGAGTTTACGATGATTCTTACCACACTTTTCTTGAACTTTTAAAGTAATAAATCCGTGGATAGGTAAAACATAAAACAAATAGCAAAGGCAAGTGATTAACAAAGTAAAAAAGGCGAAAAGAGAAAGTTTGTGATAGAAAAAAATTAGATTAAGATATTGTACCAATAGATTGGTCAATTTAGCAACTATAACACCATTATATTGCTTCCAATTAAGATTCTCATAAAAAAACTGCGAAGAATTTCAAATTTTTTATTTGCTCAAATGGCATGTTTCAGCATTGTTATGACACTTAACAAAATATTCAGATAAATGCCAGTTAGACAAGAAAATCGACCTCTAGACTAGAGAACATGAAAGTTAAGCCGAGCAACATGTTTGTGGTTGACGAGACTCAAGTAATATCGTAAACAGCACCGTCTCAGTATATATGTCCACTCTACTTCAAAGTCACCTCATCAGAGTAAATGCTATCTATATCAGCTTGTATAGAGGCAATTAGATAACTAATTTGCATGTAGAACCGGGGCCGGGGTGATTTATCTCGCCCTTGTGTTTCTTCCTAAGTACTAAGTACTACCTTAGTTAATATATACGGACTGGTTAGGAGACCATTGTTGTATGTCTTTGTTCACAATTTTCTTTTGTTTCCTGTCTTGACGCTGCACAAAACGTGCAGAAAACACAGAAGCTTTTGAAATGCAAATCAACAAATAGCCAGTCAAAACATTCTCGCTAACACCTGACACAAAGAATGTGCAGGATCACGGTTCATTCAACATAAAACAAAGCATCTTTGTACATTCTTTGTATTTCCCTTTTGAGGTTTGCCGGCTTTCCTAACCAGTCAACATATTAACTATGGTGCTACCAGTTCAAATATATTCTCGCATTATACTCTGCTGAGAACATTCTCTCCACTCCAGTTTTCCGAGCGGGATCGAACTGCTTGATCCAGCAAAGTTCTGAAAATTTATCAAAACTGTTAAAAGTTCCTCGCAAACACGCGTGTCGAGTAGAATACCCGGCCGGGTCAGTTGGCTTCGGAATCTAGAAAGTCGCGATGTTCTTTACTTTGTTCTTGCCCCGAAAAGTTTGAGAGTAAAGCATTCGTGTAGTAAAATTATTTATGGACAGATTTAGGGTGTCCAATCATAATTAGAAATCAGACTTCACTCTTTAGTTTTATTTTATTGAGCCGTTATTCGGCTTTTCAAAAGACGAAAAACGAAATAAAATTTTAAAAAGACAGTTTCGGTTAATTCGCAGATGATAATCAATAATTCTTTATCCAGTTTTTTGGCTCGGTTGTATTTCTTTCACTAAATTAAGTTTTATAGCGACAGCTAATGTAGGGCTTGTCTTTCCAAATAACTGAGTGCGTAAAAAGAAATTCAACTCGTTTTTACTGAATCGTGTTTTACCAGAACATGACCTGCCTAAACTGATTTCACAGTACTTAGATGACAAGACAAAGAATAGATGTTCGGTATTTACTGACAGTGCTGAAGTTCAGAATAATTCGCGGACAAACTGGAACCGTACGTTTATGCGCGTACACATTCCCTAAAGAATCAGTCCCAGAATAACTATTGTGCTTTACAATGTCTAGATTGACAGAGAGAAGCCTGGGATTATACAAAATTCTACAAACTGAACCAGCACTACCGCGGCGCCTGCCGAGTCATCATCCTCCATATTGCCTGAGGCAGGCAATATTCTGGTGTATCGGGTGTATTGTATAAGTGATATTCTTATAGAGAGCACGCGACTTTGGCGTGTCAACACCCAATCCTCGACACGCAAATTACGTGTCTAGCGAGGAAACGACTTTTCAACGTGCTATGCGCACTTTCTTCCACAAACATGACTACCTGTTTATGTCACAGTCGGGCTTTGCAAAGCGGGTTTGTTATAAAATACTGTTCCAGTGAAACACACGCCTTGCTTAATATTCTCAGTTATCTGCTCGCGGATTCCAGGGAAACATAGCGATGAAGAGATTTCACCGCTAAAATAACACTCTACGGAAATGAACTAAAGCGTACTTTTTTTCCTAATAATTTTTTAAAATAGCGGTTTTGGCAATCTTTGCAGGGATTATACTGCATTTGTGGAACCACTCAGTGAATTATTTTGTAGTCAAGACGTTATCATGTGAGCTTTTAAAATATCTCATAAACCGAGCAAAAGCTTGCTTCCTTTTGTTTGTCTTCTGCTAAACCCATTTGCTATCAGTCATCAAGTCGCGCAGTGCACGTTTGCTCGAAAAGAAAGGCAATTAAACGGTCAAGATAATGGATGAGTTCCTTTTCATTTTTATCTGTTAAAAACCTTCCAGATGATGTGAATGAAGATCGAGAAGTGTCCGAAGTTTTAATTGACAAAACCGATGTTTCTTTAATTTTGTTAAAATTTTTCTATCTCAAAGCACTAAATGTGCGCGCAAGTAATATTATGACTAGATTCTAAAACCTAATTCTTAGACTGAAACTCTATGTCGTGTTCTCCATGCTTGTTGTAAAATGCATTAGGGCAAAGAAAAGCAAAAGAAACTTTTTCCAATCAAAGCAATCCCAAAACCAGCAGAGTAACACAGGAGAGAATCTGGAAGTAAATGCGATGTGTTTTCTGGAAGCCTCTTTGGGTTCCTTTATGAAGTTCGCATATGTTCTTACAAGAATGTTGCTAACGGGCAAGAACATCATGTCAACAGCCGTCATTATACATCCAATTATCCCAGCCAAGCATCTCAAAAATCAGTTGATTAGCACAACTGCTCTTGTTATTTTTTCTCCATTGCTTTATAAGACTTTTTAACTACGCGGAGGAGTGCGCAGCATTTAAGCAATTTTGCTTATTTTAACGACCAGGAGCTGTGAAAAAGATTGGACGGCAATTTTATCGTGACTGCACTGACAGAGCGAGATAAAGCTATTATCTCTTCGTTATTATCATTTTCTTAGTTGAGAATGACACGACAGAATAAACTGTTGATTCATGAGTTCATATGAGGGCTTAATTTGGTTTTTCTTTAAAAGAAAACATCACCTTTCTTGCAAAGCAATAAATAACAGATAATCCGGCATTTCTACACGTTTCTTTTTCTCGGGTAAAAGAATGCAAAAATGTCTCTTGAATATTGTAATACAAACACATCAGCACGCTATTTGATTGAATTGCGGAAAACTTAATCAAAACAAAACAATAAGGTTATCTAACTATAACACAGAATCGATTTCCTAAAATACTCGGATTTTGGGCTTGTAAGATGACCAATGACACAACTGCTTTTGAGGTTGGACAGAAGGTATTATTCATAACTTCAAGGGTTGAATTTCCGCTCGTCATCAGCAGCTCTCTTAGGGCCTTGTTAATTGTTGCAGGAGTTTCGTTATTTTTGAGTTTGACCTTCTGAGCAACTTATTTTTAGAACGATTTGCGGTACTGAGTTTTTTTCGTTTTCGCCCCCTTTGGCGGTTGATAAAGAAGAACTGAAGCCTAAGTGATGTGATGTCAGTGCTTTTCCTGAAGCAAGAGTGAATTTCATGTAGTAAAACTTGTGAGATTGAATAAAGCTTCTTTCTTAGGTTTAAAAACTGTCAACAAACCAGTAGAGAAATGGTTCGTTCACTCTGTGGCACTCCGCCCAGCATAACTGACTGAGCAGATGCGACCCTGAATAAACAGTTCTATACACCTTTACAATTGAACTTGGCAAAAAACTTGAAAGACTAAAGCTGCCGGAAATATTATTTTGGGTAACGAAGTATAAATATGCTAAACGGATCTTTCAACTCTAATTCATCGATCACGCTTTTGACGTCAGCTTCTCTTCTTAATCTTGGGCAGAAAATGCAATAAAAATATGCAGAACAAATCGGCGCCCGCCCTGTTTACCCTCGACTTTTACCTTTGTTTCCTTATATTCATTTATATGAAACTTTTAAACGGAGTATCTTCCTACGGGGAATAACTGAGTTTTCCAAGTTGTTCTTGGCTCTGATTCGTATAATATTTGTTTTCCTCTGGCTCTGTCTGAAACTTGGACAACCATGTCGCGATCGCTTCAGCCATGTACACAAAAAAAGTTCTGAAACCAAGAGTTGTCGCTTCAGATATTTTCTAATTATGATTTTTCGGTTACCGTGGAAGTATTGGATAAATAAGGAAACATTAAACAGGAAAAGTGGTCTATATTCGCGAGGAAGCTACTTTTCAAAGATCGTTATTCTCCTTGCTTGAGCCGGAAAATTAACTCCACTGAAACCGAACGGTCGTGAGAAAAGCTTATCTTTGTTATTTCGTTTAAAATTGGGGCCGTTTTTTTTTCACAAGCTAAACCTTGGCCACGTTTAGTCTGGCTTCGTAAAATAGCAAGTTTGACATTTATGATAATGCTGCGGCTCACGGCAGTGAGTCTTACCGCGACGTGTAGAAAAATATACACCACTGAAACAATACTCATTTTTATGAGAAGTTTCTTTTTTGGACCGAAACTCTGTGGATATTCTTATCAATAGCCAATTTTTGCCTGTATCTAGGGGTTAAAATATAGCCAAAGCTGTCTTGCTTGAGAAAGCTGTGACATCCTTGGTTGGCATATGACATCGATGTGCTTATAAGTTCTCCGGCTAAGTCGTCTGAGAACTGGAGAATTGCTTTTAATCATGTGTCGTCCTCAGTATAGGCAACTGGGCATCGAAGAACCAAAAGCAATTTAAGTTTCCTAATCTGGCAATTTGTCTATGGTTTAAACCTAGTTTTAACCTAGCATGCCGCTTTGAATTCTTAAACTTCTATGCTGAGCTCTAGTTAATACCGGCTCAAAAGAAAATGAATATTGTAGCTGTATTGCGGTAGAAAATTGTACTTAGCAGCGGAGGGAACTGACGAATAACTAGAATGAGTTTAATAAAAGATTTTAAAATGATTGTTCAATGAAGATAAGTAAGTATAAAACTAGTAAAATAACAGTGTTGTTGCTAAACAGATTGTAGGCGAAAGATCTCGTCTTTACAAAAACAAGTTGTTTTTCGTACAATAGTGTGCCAGTACGTGTACACAAGAAAAACACATGAAAAAAGGAAGAATCATTGGCCTCACAGTGTGGAAATGTGATGAATAGCAAGTTAATTCTTTTTTCAAATTCAGTTATCTTCAAACTGTTTTATCCCATGAAGATAGGAAAAAACCTAGAATAATAATAGTATTAAGTAATAATAATAATATTAATAATAATAACAAAAATAGTAACAACAATAAAACTTACATATATGAAAGATTTTTCTATTAATAAGAAAAACGACAGTTTGAAGTTAAAATTTGTGAGCATTTTTTTATAGTACTCTTAAAACTTTCTAGTGTAAGATGAAATACTTCCTTGGCAACTTCCTTCGATTTCTGGTTTAAAGAGTTAATTTGTATTTATTAAAGATGAAAATGACCTAGACCTTGGCTTATGCTAATTCTATCGGGCGTTTATTTGTAGCTTGTGGCTGCTAAGGCGTTCAACTACCTCTGGACATATATTAACGAGTGTCGCTGGAAATTGAACCTATAGTTTGGAGCAAAGAACAGTGTTTCAAAATAAAACACATCCACAAAACTTTCTCTGAAACTTACAGTCGCTAAAAAGGTTGGTAAGATAAACTTCCGAAACTCAACTGCAAACAAAACCTTGTTTAAAGATATCATTTGTGCTTTTTACAAGTATGCGTGAGCGAAATGCTAAACGCCTCGTATTTATTTTAGGGATTTTCTACTTAAGTAAACACTCTTACTAAAACTCACATGCTCTTCAGATTTGTGTAATTGGCGAAAACCCCGGCCGGAAGATCGCTGATCTTGTTCATGGCCAGAAGACTGGGGACGAAAGCAAAAACGTAAGGTTGCACTCAGCTGCAAAACTTGCAGACATTTTGAAGAAGTATTTTGATACATAAGTCATTTGATTTGTTGTCGTTCTTGAAGTTTTCTCATGTGTGTGAAGAAGATGGTAGAGAAAATTACAAGCTGCTCCCAGTGAAATAGTTGTGCTATCTGTTAAAACAATAAACTTTGGTCAACAGGCCTTAAATACAGCCTGCCGTAAAAAAAAATAACAATGCTCTTTAGTTCTTGTCGCATGCCAAACACAAACAAGGAAACCAAAATGAATAAACTGGATGTGGTTTTTAAAAAGACAAGCTCCTGACGGAAGGCGGATGTGTTTTTATGCACGAGCAATCAACGACTCTAGAACAAACCGCATGAAAAGACATTTTCTTTCAAAAAAAAAAACTCCAACAACAACAACAACGAACCTACGGGGCTAACTTGAACCTAGCTTCAAATTTTATTTGAAACCTAACAAATTTCTCAGTTCAAATATTGACTGGGAGTGAAGATAAATTTGCTATTATTATTGCAAGATAAAAATTTATTATATTGATCAATAATATGTTTATCATCAGAAGCTATTGCTTTCTACTATTTTTTTTTTTTTTGCCTACTCAAATGTGGGTGTAATTCTCCTATCAAGAACTATCTAATCAATCACTGAAAGTTTGAAAGAGGATTTTTTACACGGTTTCTGTAAACCTTTTGTCAATTTTTCTTTGCTTACTCAAACGTGGTTGTAGTTTTCAAGAACTAGTTCTCCCAGCAACCAAAGGAGGGCGAAAAGGGAATTTGAACATGTTTGACAACTTTTCAAATTTTACAACCCAAAGATGACTAAATAAACACTAACAATAAACATTTTCATCCCTGACTGGCGCCTCTAGAGAACATAGCAGCTTATTTTTTATTTCATCCGCTGATCAGAGCTTCGAATACTAGCAGGCTTCACGCCAAGCTCAAACGATCCACACTGTGATTTCAAGTTTGAATATTTATGTGGGGGAGAAACTCCTTTGACCGCCTTGAAGAAGAACCACCAACAACGCTGGCGATCAAAATTTTCCTTATTTGAAGGTAAAATACTCTTTGAGGAATCAACGTTTCAGTACTCACAGTTCCGTTGTTTTTCTAGGCATCCCGAGTGGCAGTGTTGTCAAGTTCTTCCCAGAACAGTCGACACGTCCGCCGTTTCTCTCCTTCAAACACGTCCTACACACAGACGGGCAACTTCCCGCGCGCGCTACACAAGCTTGCCACTCCAAAAAGCCCGTAACTAAAAGAAGCCCATATAACCATCGCCTCATGGTAGCTAAGTGTTTTAGAACTAACTACAGCATCAAGAGTTCGCTTCACTGTTCTGACCCTTGCTTTAGCTGAGTGAATGAAACCAACACCGCACCAAAATCCCGCATTGCTTTGCATCGGGTTTCCACACCGTGATACAAAACGCTTAGCCAATCAAATTGTTCAACTTTATATTTAGTAACAGAAATTGACAAATCAAAGATGCTGTTTGCGATCTTGTCATAGTTCACTCGTTCACCTTTGAATACCTTCCGGCTTCCGGAATCTTAAAATTTAGTTTTTATTCGAGTCATGACTTTTTTTTATTGTATTTGTTTGTTAGGAAAAATCTAGTATCTATTTCTGGTTCTACCGTTTTACCCGCTCAGTGACCATCAATCTATTCGGCACCACGTCAGCCAGATCGATCTCCGATACTGCAAACCTCACTGTTTATAAATAACTCTGGTCTGTTATCTTTTCCATATGTTTGTTGACGAAACTAAGCCAAAAAAAGTTTGCTTGATGCAGGAACTTAGCTTAGATCCACCCTTCCCATTTTCCTATTTTTACAAGGAGATGAAGGGCGCAAATCAACCGCCGCAAGCTCTTTTGTCTGTCTAGTTTCCGACTTATATATTGCTGTTAAGTTTTCCCCAACTAGGAGGCCATGTTCTCAAAGCACAGATAGCGCAATATCTGAAGTAAACATTGCTGTTTTTTTAGGGTCTATCAGAAATCGACTACTGTTTTCGAGGTGCAGTTGATATCGCTCCCAGCGTTGATCGAAATAAAGAAGGTTTTACCGTTCAAGCTTGATTCAAGGTCTTCACAGGCACGTCCTTGCATATGATTCACTAAAAACCTCTCTTTTGACATATTGCATTGAGTTGCATTTTATTCACAGTATGGCTGCTTAGTTAATCGACCAGCCCTAGAATTGCCGGCTTGAAATATATATTTGCTGGTTTCGAGAGTTGAACGTTAGTTAGTAAACTCAAATTCTTTTTTCACAACCAATTTTCAGTTTTGATTTGAAATAAATCGTATGCAGCCGCATGGGAGCCGTATTTTTTCTCATCACGTACCATGTCTTGCTCAATTATCTAACTTGTGAGAACTGAAACTTTCAGACAGTTTTCCTTTTTATCAGTTAAACACGAACAAAAACAAAATATACTTTGTTTTGCATATTTTCTTATTCTTTGGACCAAATACGTGCTTAACCAAACATACCAGAGACGGATAAACAGTTTATATTATTTTGAAAACAGAACCTTCAAATGTTTCAAGACAGGTGAGAAAAAACCTCTGTGAAACCAAACCTGAAATTGTGTCCTTTCTTATCACAAAAATGAGTGATGCAAGTGTGACTTGAGAAACAATAAATAAACCAGTAAACATACCAAATAAAAAGACTCTATCTAGTTCCTCACTAAATCCAGGAGAAGACCTGAAATTGAATTACAATAAAAGTAAATTTGAACAGACGGATGTCAAGCGCGTGTTTCAAAGCCGTCGCGCGGGGAGCGTGTAAATAGCATGTAGAGAGAATGTTTAAATATAGCGAATTCTCGACTGTTAAGTTAACACACAACGGCAGGATATCGTAATTATGTTTTGTCAGATTAATTACCGATGAAAGATGTAATGTTTGATGCGGTCTATTCCTCAATCGAGCTATTCAGTTGCATATCATCAGCTCCATGTCACGGATTGTCCGATGTTTTATCAGCTCGAATGGTTGCTTGCTATAAAAATATATCTGCTCTTCAAAGAAGGCGCCCAGCGCCGTCAACCCATCGGCACCTGGTGACAGGAAACCTCAATGTTTGAACAACGCTATGATGACTAGGGCTATTTTAAGCCACTTGAGAAACACATTGACTCAACAGTTAGAACCTACCGCGCGCCTTCTCTGGTATCCTCCAATAACTTGGAAACACGTTCTCTTTTTCATTCAACACTATAAATAGTGTGTTATTGAATCGTGCAAAGATTAAAATCTAACTGAAGAAATTTCTGTAACAAATAAGTACTACAAGTACTCTACCATCTTAATTTTGGTTTTAAAGAGATGAAACTCAGTCAGTGCAGTGGAGGCGACAGCTAAATGGCTAGGCTACAAGACTTGGGACAACAAAAACTATTACAGTAAACACTTGAGCAAGCCCTGAACGGGACGTGTGTGAGTAGACAGGC
>JAOBAT010071424.1:0-21791 GCA_026413305.1 Hydrozoanthus tunicans | reverse complement strand
AAAGCGTACGGTCTGTTTTACCAACATAGCTGGCACGGCAACACGGACAAGTAAATTGATAAATAACTTTAGATCTAGTTAACAATGGTGTTCTATCGTTAGGAATGGTACAGAAGGAGAGCTTAGTTGTTTTAAGTAATGTACGGAATTTAACAGTGGAAGAATTGTTAAGACAACGGCGGAATTTCCGAATTAAACCTTTTGTAAGTTGTTCCCCCTTACGACCAATAAATGGCATATTTATCCAGATTGCCTGACTAGGGTCTGGCTCCATTTCATTACCTTAACATAAGGCCAAAAGGGGAAATTCGAAGACTTCTAAAAGACGTGAGGAAGAATGTTGTATAAGCGTTATTCCAGCCGGTTACACAAAACATAGCCAGTTTGTTTTCGGGGATTTTCCTTTTGGAGCTGCTTTATTTAACTCTAAAGTGAAAAAAAACCTTTCTAGATAGATTTAACGTAAAGCAAAACATTTTTAGTTTTTAGCGTATTTATAGAAAACTAATTTTTAGATAATCTGACATTTGTAATTAAGCCAAAAAGCCTTTTCGAGGAGTTGAGTAAAGCTAGAATGCTATTTTTGTAATTGTGAACGTACTGTTTAGACGAAAGCCGTTGACGAGTTCTGAGCCTTTTTAACACCATTCCGCAAAACTTGGTTAAGTGATTGTAATCTCCGTTAATTTTTTACAAAAAAAAAATATTTCAGAGCTATAGAGGCTGGAAAAATTGAAAATATGATTGCAAACGTTTTAGTGTCAATGAGTCAGAACAGAAACCCTGTTGAGGTTTCGAATCTTTTGCTCAGCATTTGGCCAAATAAACACATACACGGGTATAAGACCTGTCAATTTACTCATCAGGTACGCCCAGTTGGATCACTACGCATGCTCCTGATGATAACTGTGAAGACAGGGAGAATGACATCGTGTGCATGCCCTCGCCAGAGCAGAGGTGAGTTTCTAGTCCTCCGTTCCTTGAACAAGTCTCTTTCCTTTTCCGTCTAGTATCTACTCTCTTATGAGCGAAGAACAGAGCGGAGCTGGGTTCTATAGTTACCTGTTTCTTGAACTCTTTCTCCTTTTTTCTCTAGTATTTACGCCCTTAGTAACGAACCAAGCTTAGTTGATAAGCATGAAATTCTTGGAGCCTACGTTTCTCACTATGATTGTACTGCTACGACCTCCTTCTAACTTTTTCGCTTCGAAACTCGTGAAACGAAACACTAGGGAAAAAAGAGCAAGCCGCTTTCCCTGGAGCTCAGATGGCTGTGAAACTTGAAACAACCAGCCATTTGTCAGATATGTTAAAGCGAAAATGAATTCTTAAGAGGCCGTTCGTATCAACTCATTCGGCCCTCTCCAGTTTGCAAGAACTTAGAATAAAACACTTAACGATTGACTTTGCGGTCTTGACAAATTGGCTCATTTTCATGACGAGTCTACGAAATGATGTAATCTTTTCTGACAACTGAGAGGGCCCTGTTAATTAACAGTATGGTTGGCGATCGCGAATACATTTTTTTTTTGTTTTGACTGTTTTGCAAAGATTTCACATCGTTTTGGTTCAATTTGAAGTTGAATTTGCTTGACATTTTGACTGTAATTTTTGACATTCACTTTGTGCCGCGGTTTAAATGACAAATGTCCGAAAACTCCATTTTGAACTTTTACATAATCTTTGTTTAATTCCTGGAACAATTGGCCCTGGAGGCTTTTCTGCTCTCTATTCTGATTATCGTCTGCTTCCATAGAACTCGCTTTAACTTCTGCTTCGACTTCTGCTCGCTTTAACTTCTGTTTCCGTTCCCGGGCTTGTCTTGGAAACTGGTATAAAGTTAATTGCTATCAGGGTATCTTATTTTTGCAAATATGGAATCGTTCCATCTTGAGATGAATAAAAAAGCAAACAAGGAATTTTAAGGTTTCAAGGGGAAAAAGGAAAACGGGAAAAAATGAGATGCACCTGGGGTTATCTGCTTGTAAACCACCCTTCTGTGACGGCAACAACTCGCAGAGTACAAAGAAAAGTTTAAGAAAAAACAAAAGCACTTCCTCTCGATACGTTGCTGTTAACGCAAGGTCAACAAATACATAGACTCTTTAAAGAAATGTTGAACCTTTCTCGCCTTCGTCTGGAAACTTGATATAATTTACCTCTAATCAGAATAATATAAGTAACTTTAGCTCGCAGCTCTCCACTTTGTTTTAGAAGCTTCTAGTAAAAATAGTATTGTGGTTTCAACAAAAACTAAATACTTAAACTGACATTCTTTCGGAATCATAAAGACTTTGGAAAGTGTGGAAGAAGTCTAGATTTTCCAGACATTGCTTGTTGCGGGAAAATTGCCCGAGTTGGTGCTGCTTAGTAAATTCTCCCCAGATACAACTGCTGTATTTCAAATTATTTTTCAATTCTTGTTTAATTTTTGGAACAAAGATTTAATCTTCGGGTAGTTTGAATTGATATGCGAGCTAATCGTAATCTTTTACATTCTGTAGTAACGGTGACCTAGTAAAGAGCTGACATTCATTGTATGGAAACGTTTAATTCTGCCTTAAAATACCTATACACACCGTGGTTTATGGTGTTGTGCATTTTTCTCTTGTGACTGATTAGTAAAACTTTTAAAAGCTGCTACTGAAGAAACGGGTTCTTGCGCTGAACTGAAACACATAAGTGAACGTAAAACTTATAACTAGTTTTGAGTCAAAGCTGAATTTCGTTCTTCTTCGTTAACTCACAGGCTGCCCAAACCACGGACGTGGAATGTTAAGTCACCCGTCAAAAAGGTATGTTTATTGTGGTTTGATAAAATTGGTAAATATGTAAACAGAGTTTTTGACTGATATCTTTTGCAAGGTCGGATGATACTTTCTTTGATTTTTATAATCCAGTCAAGTGTGGGTATCTGATATACAGACCAGGTCGCCTGCGGGTCCTTGAATATTAATAGGTCAATGATTGATAACCTACTCTGTATGGTTAAAAATCAGGGATGTTACGTAACGAGGAATGCAACGCAGACGACGACAACAGGCAATGATAGCGAAGACATTAGCTGCACGTTGGAATGCACCGCGTTGGCTACCTGCACGCCGTCGTCTTGGAAATTTTAAAGTGAAAACCTCAAGTTTTTACGAGAACGAGAACGATTTACAGAAAACTTTTATCTTTTCTTACCTTTTGTAAACCGTTTTCGTGGATGCTGCTATACTCGTTGCTGAAGGTCCCTGTTGACGCTGTTGATAACCTTACCCTCCTTAGCTCCTCGGGGCTTAATGATTTCTCAGTGATTGGAACAAGTGATAAAACATTCGCACTCGTTTTTGATATAAAAGATCAAGGGAAATACTAATCTTATCCAGGGCTTGATAGCCCTGTCCATGTGATGTATGAACTTCTTAAAGGGATGGACAACCGTATCCAACAGTTGGATAACCCTATCGATATGATTGATAATCAGTTACCCGGGGATTGGATAACTTTGTCAAGGGGATGGGTAACACTTTCCACGTGATTTATATCCGTGTCCACGTAATGAGAGGATACAAAAACTTTAATTACCCACGTGATGGGTACCTTTTTCCACGTGAGGGGTAACTCTATCCACGTGATGGGTAACTCTATCCACTTGATGGGTAATTCTATCCCATGATGGGTAACTCTATCCACGTTATGGGTAACTCTATCCATGTGATGGGTACCTTTTTCCACGTGATGGGTAACTATCCACGTGATGGGTAACTCTATCCACGTGATGGGTAACTCTATCCACGTGATGGGTACCTTTTTCCACGTGATGGGTACTTTTATCCATTTGATGGGCACCTTTATCCACGTGATGGGTACCTTTATCCACCTGTTGGGTACCTTTATCCACGTGATGGGTAACCTTATCCGCGTGGTGGGTATCTTCATCCACGTGATAGGTACTTTTATCCATGTGATGGGTACCTTTATCCACGTGATGGGTAACTTTATCCACGTGGTGGGTATCTTTATCCACGTGATAGGTACTTTTATCCATGTGATAGGTACTTTTATCCATGTGATTGGTACTTTTATCCACGTGATGGATACCTTGGTACCTTTATCCACATGATGGGTAACTTTATCCACGTGGTGGGTATCTTTATCCACGTGATAGGTACTTTTATCCATGTGTTGGGTATTTTATCCACGTGATGGGTAACTTAATCAACGTGGTGGGTATCTTTATCAACGTGTTAGGTACTTTTGTCCACGTGATGGATGACTTTATTCACGTGATTGGTAACTAATCCACGTGATGGAAAACTTTATCTATCCTTGTGGTAAGTGATCATTATATGATTGAAATTATCCAAGATTAAGTTGTGTTTTTTGTCGATGGCTGTGATGAAATCTAAACCAGTGTGGAACCTTAGTCCCGTTTCCTTCAATCCACAGCTGGTATCCAAAAGCCAAAGGTCACAACAAGATGCCGATGATTCGGTAGCACAACGAACTCGAGCCCGACGGCGAAAGAGATAACTAAGAATTTATTGGCTATTCATTTGTATTGGAACTTCCAAAGCATTTTATGAGGGCTTGATATTGTATTTTAGCATAAGAAAACCGTTTGCTCAACAGAAATCGAACACAAACTTTCACAGTGTGTATCAATTCTCATGTTTTTGATTTTAAAATGAAGAAAATTTTACTGTAAAATATTTTTAGTGCGGGAGCAAGATAAGGGTTTCAACTTACTGGCACTTAGATACACCTTTATTTGTTAGGCATGGCAAACCAAAAAGCCTGAATTTAACTGCTCGTTTGATAAACTATAGGTTGATATTTTTTAAGTACTTTTAGCGTAGAGTGTGAAAGTAAAGATGTGTACAAATAAAGCTTATTTCAAAACTTGCTTTTCAATATACTTGTGGTATTATATTACTTAACTTTTCGTGTTCAGTTCAGTTAGCAACCTTAATAAAAGGGGGAAATACATCTTGTAGGAAGGAATGAACAGCCTGCGTGCAGACGCCAGTCACCGCCCGGTCAGTTTAAGGGCTTTTGTTTACTAAGCATAGACAAGGGAAGAATGAATGATTGAATGAGGAAGGGGTATGGAGAAACGAGGGCAGGAAGGGAGAGGAAGGCGGAAAAATTGAATGAGGAAAGAGAAAAACAGCATTCCCAAGGATGTTCGTTTAGTTTCAAAACATAATTTTGAAAAATCTATCCACCAAAAACAACTTGATATTTTAGTATCGAAGGATAAATATGTCAGCATATCAATTTTGGCTGATATTTTTCCAAAAAATTAGCTCCTAGTCTTTTCTCATTGTCGCAACAAATTATTTTTTCTTTTTTGTCTGTTACGTTGCTAGTTTTTCTTTATCGTTCTCTTTTTCTTCGTTTGTGTTCTTTTTATAGAGTTGAATTAAGTTATACAAATAAGTACATATTAAAGTAATGAATAATACAAATATAAAATATCGCAGTCCGCCTCGACTAGCTTTGCTACTTCTGCGGGCTGCGATTATCCCACGTGTAACTTAAAAAAGCTAAATAAAGTGTAAGTAAGTAAGTAAGTGAAAAAAGGCAGGATTGGATAGAGGCAGAATGAATGAAGAACTCAGATATGAAGGCAGGAGGGAAGAGCGGGGCAGGATGGATGAGGAAAGAGAAAGAACGGCAGGGTTGGAGAGGGGCAGAATGAATGAAAAAGGAGATGTGAAGGAAGGGAGAGGTGGGCAGGATGGATGAGGAAAGAGAAAGAAAGACAGGATTGGAGAATGAATGAAGGAGATATGAAGGTAAACAATTCATGAATGAATAAACAAATTGCTTCCGTCTGGCTCTGAGAACAAAATGAAATAGACTCGAGGAATTCCAAGGCTGGCTGCCAACTTACTCGGCCAGTACATCTGCCCACCAAAAACTAAATATGGGTTCGTTCTGATTTGCTTTCAATTGAACTTTTGTTACAGCCTTTTGTACAAATAAACTGTATACTCTGCTCAAAGAACGCAAATTCATCTATAGTAATAATGTTAGAAGTTATGTATAATAATAATGATTTAGTTATTCTCCTGCAATCTTTCCCAATTTTGTGGGATCATGTGAACTATCACCCACTTCGGTGCCGCAGCGACCGCCATAGCGGTCTTTACCGGCCGATGCACGGTCGATACTCGGTCGACACATCGGACATGTGTCGGCCGATATGCCCGCGGTCCGCTACTCGACCGACAAAGCGGTCGAGTTGCGGAGGGGTATCGGCCGACATACTGCCGATATTTCGACCGAGTATCGCCCGAGGTATACGCCGATATGGCGGCCGCTACATCGGCCGATATAGCACCTAGGTGGGTGATAGTACACATGATTCGTTTTGTGTACAGGGTTCTGCAATAGTACTTCATACTCTAGAAAACTGGAGGGGCCTATAACCGGAAGAAAATTTTGTTGCCAAGTAGATGTGCAGACAATCAAGGTAGTTTATAAGCGGGGGGAGATCTTATAACCGGAATTTTACTTTACTTTACTTTATTTTCAAATTTGTTCAGTTCATCAACAAGTTAGCTGCTGCTTCTTTTTTGCTCTTGATCCATTGCCGGGCTCTCCATGACTCCCAACTGTTTTTTTCTTAATCACAATCGGACGAGGGATAACAATCATGATCTCTTGTTTCTCGCCAGAAAATGTAACGTATGTTATCATAACTTTCTTCAATAGCATCCCAATCTTCTTTCTCCCAAAACTGTCGATTCAGTTCCTCTTTCATTTTTTCTGTTAGACGGAGAACTTCGTTTGATGCTTCCTGCCACAACGCTCTTGATACAGTCCTTTCCCTTGCATGTGGATTAAAGGTTTTGTTCATGTCATCGAAATAACGCTTCACTTTCCTAAATTGCTCAACTTGTAGTAAGTTATGACGACTTTTTTCCTAACAAAGCCACATCATCTACCAATTCTTGCACGGTTTTACAAGCTTTGTCGCAATATTTTTGGAACTCTTTATTATCCGCTACATCCTGATCTTTCAATTTTTGATAAAAAAATTCTTTGGCACTAATTGTAGGACTCATACTTTTTTACTCAGCTTCGCAGTATGTAGCTTAATCTTACATGACATCATAACAAGCTTTTTTCGTGGGGGAGGGGCGTTTGATTGACACATTCCTCATTTTTCAGCTTAGTATGCAAAAACCGTTAACGGTCAACGATGATCTCACAATAAAAAGAACCTTTGATTGACACATTCCTCTTTTCCCCACTTAGAATGCAAAAACTTTTAATGACGTCACAATTAAAAGTGCTAGTTTATGGATGTTTTGCATTCCTCTTTTTTTTTGGGGGGGGGGGGTTATCACTATTTGTTTTCTATAGTATTCAGTTTTGGAACCAAGGCTTTATTGAGGGTTTCGGACTCAAATATTGAACTTAGTGTTTTCTTAAAATGTTTACAAGTGTCGTTGGTAGTCTTTACAGTTTATTTAGGGGCTGACTACATGATACCAGAATGAAAGTCATTCCGGAATGAGTTTCATTCTGGAACGAAGTTCGCACTGCATTCAAATGACACGAACGACCGGTTCAGTCATCAGAAATTCAAGGATGGCGCGTACTGCACTACAGTGTTATTGGGCCATTAATGGCCATAACGGCAGTTTTTATACCTAACAAGTGACCAAAGACTGCTTCTTTGGCCTGTACGAAAAGAAGCTTGGAAACTTCCAAGGACTTTTTCTGTTTAACAGATGGCAGAACGAATGCAGTTTTCATCTCGAAACGGAGTTCGTTTTCAGTTTACGTGATGCCAGAAGGAAATGTCATTCCAGAACGAAAATTTCATTCGGATTGAAAACCGGAATGAACTCAATCTGGAACGACATCAATTTCGTCTCGGGATCATGTAAACAGATGCAGTGAAATATATGGCGACGGAATGAGCTCATTCTGGAATGAAACTCGTTCCAGTATCATGTAAACAGCCCCTTAGCGTCGAGACATTAAGCATGTTGAAGGTATACACAAAGTTTTCGCGCGCTTTTTGTTAGACGTAAGCTTGCATCTATAGCTCGATTAACGCACGGCCAGCCGTGCATCTGGACAATCACAACATACTTTATTTATTGAGCTTCGCCAGGAATTTATAAAGAATAAAAAATCCCAAACGGCAGAGTCACCACAACAGCTTGTGCTGTTAATAATGCTCTCTCGTGGGAAAACAAAAGGAGAGGGATGTCGGCCCGAAAGTTGCTATATTTTTTTTTTAACTTATGCACTCAAACATTCTCGTGTGTCTATCGTGTTGTGGATGCACCAGGGCGTTGGGAGAGCACAAGAGAACGTTTGAGTAGCTCCTCGAATACGTGATTGGCATGAACCTGCCTTTCTTAAACAAAACAACAAATTGTCTCTATGTAGGTATATGTTATTTATCGTAATGAGGAAAATTGGGCCAAAGGTCTTGCGTCCGCACGTAGACCGAGGGCATATTAATTTCGCAATGCGGATCTCCCGGCCGGCAAGTAGCAATCTTTGTGTCATTTTTATTACAAAAAAGATGTTATGTTCAGATTGACCATGGGCAAGATCGGAAAACTCCCCCCCTTCCCCCCTCTCCCGCTCACCAATCAGATTGTAGGATTCATATAATCTTGCCCGCTCTATGCTGCGAGCTTGGCTTCCCGTTATTAACAATTGCTAGATTTATTGTGCAGGCTACCCTGCTCCGCACACGCCCCATAGTGAAAACATCTTAATAACCGAGAGCGAGGTCTGTCCGGGAGAATATTTTGCCCGAAGTCTTTCGCTGTACAGACCGAGCGCAAAATATTCTCCCGGACAGGCCGAGCAAAACGAGGTTATTAAGATTTTTATTAAATGGCTCATTAGTTTGATTAAAAAGCATTTATTTTCTCCACAATGTTTATTGAGCTTCAATTTTCGCACCGTCGACAAACTTGAGGACTTTCTCCATTCACTGAAAGTTTTCATTCACTGCTTTACCTTTCTGGTTATTGTTTTCAGTTGACGTCTGTTGTAGAACTTTTCTTGGGTCAATCTTTAATGCTTGTAATTTCGAGCGGATAATATAATTCACCGGACATTGTTTTGACTTTTGAAGTCCGTAACTCAAAAAAGTCTGTACGGTAGCTTATTGACCTAAGTTCAGCCAATCAGAATGCTGGAAATTTGGTTATTGACCGAAAATCAGAGTTACCATTTAATAAAATTGTGAGTGTCTTAATAACATTGTTTTCTGAATTTGTGAATTTTACCTTGCCTAAACGTTTGTATAAAAAAAGGATGTTCCATGAAAAATTTGATGGTTTGCACAGAGCTCAAACCTTACTTTACAATTCTTATTATGTGTAACAAAAGAATTTCTTTGGGTAAAAATCAGTATGTTATATTTGAAAATAGCTATACAACCAATAAGAACGGCATATAGCTGATTCCACATGTGCAAAATATGACCAATCACCAAAGTTGTATTATCTTCTGAATATAGCTCACCTCAGAGAAAGTGCTTTGTTCAGGATTTTATTTTGTGTTTTCGTAACGGGACTTTAAAATGTCATTTGAATCAAAAGTGCATTTCACGCTCGCTTTTGTTAATTGCCAACTAGACTAGACACGTTTTTTTCTCAATAAAAATTCATGTGGTACATATCAGAAATTTGAGAGATTTGTATGGGATTTATTCACTCAATTTTTGTGCAAAATCCCTCACTTGCTCATTCAGGATTTAGCACAAAGAAGATCTGAATAAAATCCAGTACGCTGCACTTTTAATTAAGTAAACTATATAAATACAAATCTGACTAGTTTATCAATAAGCAGCACAAAAGCATCCTTTGTCTGTTCATTTATCTAATTGATAATAAAGACTTTTGTTGTTGTTATGGGGTCCAGAGAGTAAAACTCTTTGCTCATGTAAGATGACTGACTCTCACCTATTCGAACAAGCTCATTTATTCTTAATAAATAAAACATAAAAAACATAGATAAAAAGATAAAAAAAAAACTGTCAGATATGTTGGTAAGTAAAATGACTTAGTAAAGTCACTTAAAAGTTGATGTTTTAATCCGTTCAGTCCCAAACACACCAAATAGTGTATGCTAAATTCTCCAACTAGAGCCAATAATTTTCCTGTTACCAGTTTAGGAGAATTTTGCTTTTCATCTTGGATAGTTTCCTATGTTTGATCAATTTTGATTACCTCACCACCAAATGACCAAAGTTGTATAAGTTCAAGGAGAAGTCAAGTTAGATGTTGTTGATAAACTGGCTGGGTACTCCCTGGCACCTCAAGCAACATTCATCAGACTTCCAACTTAGTAATTCTTAAATGAAAGTTTAGCATTGTTAAGAAAAGCATTGTTACCAATATCTTTTTCGTCCTAATAGCAACAATCCTGCTACAATTGGAAGATTTCTTGAAGCTAATAAAACTTGCATCCAAAACTTGATGCGACCTGAGCTCCTTAACCAGAACTTCGTGTCAGAGTCCACAAACACAGTGATAAGCAACAGTTGCCATGCAACCAGACGACCAAAGTAGCCAGCTTCATATCCTCCATAGATGCATAGTGCACATACAACATACACAATAACCATAAAAGCAAGCATTAGTTTTCCTCCAGGAAGATGAGTTGCGTGAGCCACACGATCCTCATCACTCACCCAAATGAAGTAAGCTCTGCTGAATAAGACCGCCGAGAAGATTTGCCGAGCTGTTTGTAGAAAAGGCATGTTTAGATGTCTTTGTTTCGAGTCTGCAAGCCCTCCAGTGACAAACAGATAGCTTGCTCCAACACCAGCTGCACGTGCTATCACTTTCACCTGGAGTAAAGGAGAAACAAAGGTAAGAGCTTTAAAGTCACTATCAAGCAGTATTTTTTTAATTTTCAGATGAAACTAAGAACCCTTTAGTAATAGCAATTTTTGAAAATTTGAAAATAAAACAGTTTCTCACTGTTCCTGTCACATTTTTCAGGCTTAAAAAGTGCACTGCTGGCATAGGAGGAGGCACATGACGTATGTATCATGCATGAGGCAGAGACAAGTTTTATATCACAAGACAATATGGATTCTGCCTACAATAGTCATATTGTCTTAACTTAAACTAAGAAATTATTCCCTTGAAATTATCTAAAATATAAATTTTCTTATCTTTTTCAACAGAAACAAAACTTTTAAAACAAATTCCACACAACTCACTGCTGCTACGTCACAGGAAGAGGTTAACAGTCCCTGGCCAACTCAGTCAAAATTTACATACTTAGACATGAATGACAAATGTCTTAATCTAAAAAATAAAAAAATAAACTTATGGGGGACTTTAACAACAGCTAAGATATTTTTATCATGGTAAAGTGACAGAAAAATAACCGAGTGAATCCAAAAAGGCAGCTTTCAACAGGAAACTAAAGGCAGCTAGCTGAAAATGTACAAACATAACGGCATGTTTTATAAAATTAATTATACTTCTTTAACACTACTTCTGAATATGTAGTAGCTATATTTAATGGATGTTTGAAACCACTTGCTTTATTCTTATAGACTGATACATATTTATTGTTGTAATAATAACTAAATACTTTGACATGACTGTAACTACCCATATTTTTGTTTGTAAATACTTTATATTACATCTACTTATAATTTTGTTATATACATTTTCTAGTTTACTTCTTTTCTTGTTTCTTCGACCGCAAATATGGTGTAAAGATTATTCAGCTAACTGTCTACACTAACTTCAGATTATTATTTTTAGCTAAGCACCATTTTTCTGTTATTTTGTGTATATTGAACTCTATGTGTTGGTAATCATTGCATGACATATTGTATTGCATTGTAGCTCATTCATGCCAGATCCTAGTAACTTTACGCAAGATAGTACCTTGAATGGCTGGTTACCTTAACTAATGTCTAATATTTGTACTTTTTCAGAACTCAAAACAGGAAGACAAAATGGTGTCTTATTAAGACATTATTTTAGAAACAAATGAAGAAGCTGTATAAACAAAAACATGGTCAACAGTTACACAGCTATCTTTGGCTGGTAGCACTTATTAAGGTAGATACAAGGGGTAATGCCCTCAAGCTACCTATGTGACCTTGGTATCAATTAATGGGTGCAATATGTTCTAAGTAAGCAGTTTGCACATGCAGTAACTGAATGGTTCTTTCATATCAAGTGGCATTTAATGAAATGTAAATAATAGAAAAGAATTTTGAAATTTTGTGTGTTTGTTGTTATCAGGCTGATAGAAAACATTAGCAAGCCAAGCTACTGAAGTTAAGTTATTGTTTCACTAGTTTTTCTTTTGCATGTTTTTTGCCATTTTCTTTTATTCATTTTGTTTTAACATCATGTGGTATCACAATACCAATTTTCAGTGACGCAAGGTAACTGTTCATAAAACTTTCACATAAACATCATCATCATAAATTATCATCATCATCATCTATTATCAAAAATTATTACCATTACATCAAAAATTATAACCATTATTTGTGTATTTGATAATTGAAGAAAATAAAAAGAAACAAGATGTCAAGCATGCCAATACATTTGCTTGTAAATGCAAAATCCGACTCTGATTTTAGGCAAAACAAGCGACTGTACTCACTGTCAATGTCTCGGGCCATCTGCTTCCATTATTAATAACTGAAATTGTTGTAACAGCTGCAAGATGAATAAATGCCATAAATCCAGAAAGTCTTCTTTTTAGATTTAACGTCATTCCTGTCGCACAGAGAAAATAGATAGCTGCATGGATGTAGACAATAACATTTTCTCGATGTTTAAGTGATTCGGTAAAACTCCGAACTGCCCCAATGCGTCCGCCTTCGTCACTCATACTCATGAATAAGAGAAAAATTTCTAGGTACGGATAGCGAGTTATTATGAAGATTGCTAGAAAATCAAAGGCAATAACAAGTTTTTCGACAAAGCCCATGATAAACTCTATCTTAAAACTCTTTTTGGCCACTTGGTCAATGTCCAGGGAAGCCCACTCGGCCAAACAATGAACCAGAACAAAGAGTCGACTACAACTGATCAGCGGTTTGAGGGTCAGGTCTCAAAATTCTTCCCTGGGGGTAAATGGTGGGGCGACAAAATTTCAGTCTTCAGTAAACACTCTTTATTTACCGGAAAGAATCGATTGGATTTTTTATTCAGATTAAGAACATTAGTTCTAATCTTAAAATTTTTTAGTCATATATATTAAAATTTTTCTTTCATTGATTTTCAATTGAAATTGAAATCTTTAATGACCCCTCTCCCAAGAGAAGTTTTGTTCGCCTTGGATACGCGAGCAGTAGTTCAGTTACTACAGTTCGCCACCAAAATAGCTATTCAAAAACTTTGCCTCTCAGTACGAAAGTATTGAGCAAATACATCTATTTTCTTTTAACCATAATTATTATTTGTAAAACAAGTTACACAGCCTAAGAGTTGGTTGATATCTGCAATGATCGGTTTGAACAAGTGGAACTCGCCAGGTGAGTCTTGTACGTATTTACTATTTTACGTAGATAGCTTTCTTTTGACCTTTTTTCATGTATGAAGAAAATTCCTTTATTATGTGAAGCTTGTTTTGTTTATACTAATATATTTTTGTAGAGGCTCTTCAAAAGACGAATCCGTGTTAAAGCTAGGTTGAACGTTGTTGGAGTCCAAAGTAACATCACTCGCTGGTACTAATAGGTGACTAGAAGTCAACTCAGCTTAATTTTGGTGTTAGTTTAATATAAATTATTAAAGATAGATCATTGTAACTGAATATTCTAAGAAAGTAATGCGACAATACATAACGATAAAGGTTTTTAAAACACTGATTATGCCAGAGCAAACAATTTTTTTTGTTTGTTTAATTATTTTAGATATATTTGACCTCGATCTTTCAGCAAAGTAAACACTTGGTTGGTAACGTGCGGTAACTTGCAAATCATGCCTTTTAATGTCGTGCACGTTAGTAAAAAATGAGAGAATGATATTATTATTATTTACTAGAACTTAAACTGTGATCATGTTAACGTGATTGTGAGATGTTTATTTTTTGTGCCGGAGGCGAAATTTTAAGCTAAACAAGAATAAATTTATATTTATTTAGCATATACAATTTTTAGGAAAAAATTAACTTATAAAATAAGTACTTGTATTATTGATAGAATTTACTTAGAAAAATATAAGAGGAAAACAAATGTGTATAGACCCAGTTAGTATTCATAAATGATGGCAATTTTATTATTCATTTATTTACACTCAAACTAACTAGCCACACTCCTGAGCTAAACTTTACAAGGTTTCAAAAAGGGGGGTGGACATTCATGTTGATTTCAGTGCTAATGCCATTGTAAAAGTGAGTGTTCACTGTTGGGTGCCTTTCAACCCACGTGTTTTGCATGTATTCTTTGCACATCAATAACAGTATATTGCGAGCCCTAAAGTCGTTGATTTATCTGTAAACATGGAAATATTTTGCCTGCTTTGTCGACACTCGGTGACAAACTATTGATAAATCGTATCTTTTTGTTTTATTTTTTTTACTAGTGTACAAAAGGGGAATGGAAATAACCTCTTTCCACCCACCCTCCTCTGAGTCCACCCCTGGAATATGTTATCAAAAACGAAGCTGGTAGGGCTAAAAGAAACATTAAAATTGCAGCCATTTATGAATAGGGGCTAAAATTTGGATTAAATTCTGATTGATCCTCTTCACTCCAAGTTCATAGCATGTCAGTACCCCCAAGACCTGACCCCCCTGTTGTTGGGAAGGTTACACACAACAGCATTGAGCTGTACTGGCATACTGAGGAGGGTGGAGAGAGCCCTAGATCAGGATCACCAACCAAAGGTGACCACAGGCTTCGGTACACAGTGCAAGAAGAGGAGATTGGCACTAGGAGTAAAGGGTTTGGCAATGTATACTCAGGGTACTCTACTTGTAACGTGTTTGAAGGACTTGAGCATCGCACTCAGTACAGATATCGCCTGCGTGCTATGAATGACTATGGATCTAGTGCATGGAGTGCTGTTGTCACAGTTATGACTACAACTAAACCAAAAACAAGTGAAGATCTTCAAAAAGCTGTCATGAAAGGGGATGTAGATGCAGTTTTGAAAATTCTGCCAGGTACTGTACCTCAGAACACGGGAAGGTACCTTGGAACCCCCGACCTTATGTTAACTTACTTTGATAAACATATTTTGTATTAGACTTTCAATTAACTGCCTTTTGTTACATTTAAAGTCAAACACCAAATCCTGCATGCTGATTGGTCGAAAATTGGTCCAATAATTTCCCATACAGGACCGGGAAGTTATTGGACCAACTTCTTGTTAATGCAAGAGTGCAGAGATAATCGTTTGTTCTCTTATTTACTGATCCAAAATTGAAGCAAAGTTAAAAACATTTTAATAACCTTGTTTGCTCGGTCTGTCCGGGAAAATATATGTACTGTGAAAGACCTCAACCAAATATTTTCCTGGACGTACAGAGCAAACAAGGTTACTAAGATATTTATATAACTTAAACCAGAAGAGTTAGCAGGTTCTATGTTTCAACACTTTATTTACCAGAAGCTTTTGCTTTGCACATTTTCAGAGCTGTTAATATGTTTAAACAAAGGATTTTGAGTTCTCTGATCAGACTACTGGGCACCTATTAGCACTTGCAGGGCCAACAGAACTGGGCAGCCTTCTTTTTTGGCTAATTTTATGCTGACATAAGTAGTTTCACACAAAAGTGTTTCATACAATGTGCTAATTTTTTTTAATTCATATATAATTCATTTGGGTCTCCAAATAGCCGCCTCACTTACAAATGTTCTGCCGGCAGGCCTGACCTGTTCTGGTAAACTCAGCTGTGTACACAAGTACTAGCTTTGACTATGTCAGCTAACTTATGGTGGTGGATTAGCACCCCATCCAGGGGAAGTCAAAGTCTCTCCCTCTGCTTGATAATACAGAAAACAGAAAGCACTATCCTCGTGTCTTTTTAGTACTATCTAAAATTTAAAAATTGAAGTTATTTTATTGCTATGTAATAAACATTGTTTTAAATACTTACTCTTTGATTATTGAAGAACTGAACTGGCAGGCAGTGAATGCTCCTGACAAGTTTGGGCTGTCACCCCTCATGATTGCAGGTAAAATAATTAACGTAAATCTTAAATATCCACTGACTATAGACTGACTATGCTAAATGCCTGCAGGAGGTCCCGGGGGAGGGGGGTACTTTGGGGTCAAAAGGGTAGGGATGACTGTCCGAAAAGTCCCCAAAATACCCTAAAAAATACCTAGGGATAAACATTTTCTACCCCAAAAAATACCTTTCGGTTTTAAAATTACCCTAAAAAATACCAATTGAAAACTGAAATTTTCCCCTGGGTAGCTAGTAGGTCGGTGCTAAGTCCCCTTGTGTTGTTCTGAATGTGATATGCAGTAAATTTATAAAGGCAATTTATAAAGGCACGTGCGTAGTAGAATGTTCGCCAAAGGACATTTTTTTAAACTTCTTATCAGTACGCACGTTTGCTAAAGCACGGGACTGCAAGCAGTCCAATAGCTTTGCGTTTTTAAACCCTAAAAAATACCATGCTCTTGGTTTAACATTTGATTTCTTTTTACAACCCCTAAAAAATACCGGATTGGCAATTTTAACCCCTAAAAAATGACGGTCATACCTACCATCCCAATATAGGGAGTATTCCCCCCCCCGGGCAGGAGGTACTCTCCCCAAATATGGATAGGATTGTCTTGCCCACTTCCCAAAACCCTTTCCCCCTTTTTTCCCTTTTTATGACCAATCTTGTGATTTTCCCTAGTATCCTGATTATAACCTCAGTGGGGCATGATGAAAATATGATTTTAAGTGGCTTATTTTAAAAAAACGAATTTAAGGCAGTGGGCTAAAACTGATACCCTATTTATGACCATACCTACACAGCCCTTATAAGGGAGTATCCCCCCTCCTGCTGATTTGACTTTATTGTCATCTATATATTAGAAAAAACAAGATAAAGGGCAGTTTAAAAGAAAATAAACAGAGTTAATATGTAATAACAAAGAAAAATTTAAATGCAATGAAGGGCATTGCAGTAAGAACACCATTCATAACAAAAAATAAAAATTACTAAGATCATACAGGTCTGTGAGGTCTCTTGGATTTTTCTTGAACAATTTCACTATTTTAGAAATTAAAATAAAAAATGTTTATCTTGTCAATGAAATGTTGCTTGTAATGCTAAAACCATTTTTAGAAAGGCTAAACATAGTTACTCTCAGTATTTTCCTATGTATTTGTTTTAAAAAAGATTTTTTTCTTATTAGAACTACGTAAAACAGTAAAATTAATGGACAGAAATCTTGTAGTGTGAGAGCTTCCAGTTGGAATTTTGGTTCATTACCTTTTTGTATGTAACGATAAAATTCTAAAAATAATTGTAAACTATATGTACTTCATAATAACTTCATGAATTTTGTCAACTGTACTTCATGTTTAGAGAAAAATGTTTAAAATAGTTATGTTGCACCTTGAAGTGAGTTTATCGAAGATAAGATATGTTTGTATGGCAATAACATTTTTCAACACTATCAATTTTATCTTGATTGTAGCTCAGAAAGGCTATGTTGGCTTAGCAAGCATTCTATTCGAGCATGGTGCAGATGTGCACTACCAAAATGGCAGTGGCAAAACTCCACTTATGATGGCATGTTTTTCAGGTAAAACAACACTTTAGTCTTATGTGCATAATCCAAAAATAATAGAAAAATATATAGATGGTCACATCAGCTTTTAAATGCTTGTTGGGCCATTTGCCAATTGTTTTTTTTTCTTCTTCAGGGCTCAGGTTGTTAATTTCTTTTGTACATAATAAACAACAGAAAAAGCTAAGCTCTTTACCAAAATTATTTCATTAGTTTTTCATTTGTTTTATTTTCAATTATGATTTTTAATTTCTAACAAACCTAGTTACTTTGATTCAAGACTAAAGTTGTGGTAAAAAGAACACCCTTCAGCTAAGGAATAGTGTACTTCATTGTCGTTTTCAGTAAATTAGAAAGTTTCTGGATTGGCTTTTAATCTGATAGCTTGTTATCAACTTTAATAACATGGGGAAGCTAACTTGAAAACCCATTGTTTACTTAGCTTCCCTGCCCACACTTTTTCCCCCAATTATCTAATATTTTACAATATGAAATTATTTTCTGTCATGGAACACTCATTGTAAGTATCTTGAGGATTATTGTTATTATATTAAGTCCCTTGTTATTATATCAAGTCCCATACAACAAAAACGTGTTGTTCTGATCCCTTCCAAAAGAGACATTTCTTGTTATAACAATTTAAAGGTCAGCTTGAGATAGCCCAACTGTTGCGAGAGAAAGGTGCGACGTGGGAAGCATGTGACAAGACTGGCTCCACCGCCCTACACTGGGCAGTAGATGGCACCAACTTGGATGTGGTTCGCTGGATGTTACAAGAAGGATGCCCTGTAAATGTTAAAGATGGAACATCAGGTAATTGCCTCACCCTTGTAATAACCTCTAGCCAGTAGTGCTGTTCAAAGGTATTTTTTAAATTTAAAAATTTGAAGTAAGATACAAGTGATGAAATGATTTTATGAGCTATAATTATTCTTTTAATTTTGAAAGTGGGTGTTGTTATTATGTAGCAGTTCACAGTTTCGTTGAAGTTGTTCAGACACTTGGTCACAGAGTGGAACAGATGCTCAGTGAACCTGCAGACACCTTTACAAATGAAAAAAACCATGTCAATAAGTCGCTCCAAAAATGCGGACATCCTTTTTGGGTGTTCATGTCACGTGACCAACCTCACTGATGAAGACCGATAGTTTTAGTCGAGATGTCTGTTCTTCATTAAGATTCAAAACTCCAGAAGTTGTTTTAAAAACTTTTACTATTCATGTTAAGCCGTGGCTACCAGGTGCAACATTGCATGTAACGTTGCGTGCAACTGAAACCCTTCGTGTAGCCACTCGGTGAAACCGTCGCATGCAATGTTGCAGGAGTAGGATCGGTCAACGTTGCGTGCGACGATTTCAAAGGTGGTTACACCGTGAAATTCTCCCGTTGCGCGCGACGTTGCAGGAAATGTTGCACCGTGTAGCCTTTTCTAATTTTTAAAACTTTCTGTACTGTACTAAAGGTTTTTGAGTATTTCATAGATTTTACAGCAAGGTTGGTGAACCTTTGCACAGAACATGGCTACTTTCCTCAAATTATTTTCTTTAAAACTGCGTGATTATTCGAGTATTACATAAACTAGAGTTGCTATGTATTTCAAACGGTTTACTAAACGCGTTTATTAATATACACAGGTTGGACGCCGTTGCTAAGATGCGCCGCTGTAAACGGCAACCTGAACATAGCGCGCGTTCTCATCCATCACGGCGCGAATGTAAGTAGCATGGATAGAGACGGAAAGACCGTTTTGATGAACGCGGCTCTAAACGGCTTTGAACCCCTCGCCAAGCTTCTGGTAAAAAAAGGCGCGTCAGTGGCTACCAAATCAGAACACGGCAAAACTGCCTTGGATTTTGCGAGGTCTTTTGACCACGAGCGAGTGATACAGTTCCTTCATGAGCAGATGGAGGTATACAAAAAGGCTCAGAATGAAAAGAAACTCAGCGACGCCCGAAAGGAAAGGAAGGAATCCTTGGATAGAACTAAAATCACTTTGAGTAGCAAAGAAGATCTAGCGACTTCGCTAAACGTGCCAGCTCCCGTGTTATCAGCTAATAGCATAGGACAGCTGGCCAAGGAAAAAAGTTAGACTCCTAAACTCAAGAGGGTATAGCGAGTCAGTGACCGACGTCTGCATGGGCGTGAATTAACAACCCGATAGGGTAAAAGTTATATAGACAAAATATATTATTGATCTACGCTTCTTTAAGTTATATTGTCAACAGGCCCAAATCTTTGAACAAGAGTTTTCAAAAAAGAAATTTTTGCACTCTAATTTTGCCTGGGAATTTATACAGGTTCGCGAGAAATTTTGCATTTCGGCTAAAAACTGCAAAGCAAGGGAAGGGCGGTGTCACGACAAGCAACTTTTAGGGCAACCTGCATCTGATGTAACTCCACGATTTATTGCATTGTGAGTTAGGAATTACCCTATGGCTATGGGTATTATATGCTGCCAATTATCTTGCTAGAAGTAGATTTTCCGCAACGTGCAATTTTTTAACAATTTACTTTGAAATTTTGTTACACTTATTGCAAAAAGACGGCACCTTAAACGAATTCATGAATTTTATAATGCCTTTGCTGGTCTGCTCCAGTTGCGACCTATTAAAAAATTTCTTAAGGTGCATCCTTAAACATAAAACTAAATGATCTGTAGTTTGAGCCGGACTTAAATACATTTAATAAAGTTCGTTTTCACCTCACAACAGTATACATGTTCGTGTTTCCTTGCGCCCACTCTCGGGTTTGTCGAGGAATGAGTTGTACATATTTGAGAGGGGGTTAGTAAGCAGAGTTGGGTAGACTTTTATCTCAATCATGTATTTCTTACTGTGTCGCGTTTCACTCCAACGATGAACCGAGAGAATGCCCCTCACGTTAAAGATCGAAGAAGCCTTGATTTTCTCTTGCGACGTTAATCTATGGAGGCATCTAAGAAATATGGATGCCAGAGCTACCACCAGTAGTGAACAGTCTATATAAAGTAACCAATTTTTAAAATGAGTCGCTTGAAATCATCTGATTTAGGGTTGTATGAAGCATGCATATATTAACAAGACGCAAAACTCGAACAGGAGTTAAAAAATCGGACGGGTGTACTTGACTTCGTTTCATGATCAATTTCTGAACATACGTAGCAGCTAGATAGTGTGCTTGGTAGGGGAACAACCGAAAACAAGGCTGTTTTTAATCGTTTTTAGAATTTAAAAAACGTTAACAATCGATTCACGGCGCGGTTCCCACCCACACTCCTGAAGTTTTTCACGTTCGGTCCCGGAAGTAGGCATGCCCGTCATTTTTTTAAGGGGTTAAAATATTCAGTTCCGAAGCCTGTATCAAACCAAGAACCTGGTGTTCTTGAGGGTTGAAAAAGTCTTTAGACTACTTGTCGCCCCTTGTTTTAGCAAGCGTGCGTACTGACAAAAGTCCTTTGGCGAACTTCCTAAAACGCGCGCGAATTTGCGCAACATGGGGGACTTGTGCCGATCCGCTAGTAAGCCAATTTTTAGGATAAATAAGAGGTATTCTTTAGAGTGGAAAATTTTCATGCCTTTGGCTTGGTATTTTTGGCCCGGTGATGGTGGGGGGTGGGGGGGGGTTACTCCCTAGACAGGGATGGTAGGTACGACCGTCGTATTTTTTGGGGGTTAAATTTGCTAGTCCGTTTTTTTCAGGGTTTGTAAAAAGAAATCCGATGTTAAACTAAGAGCCTGGTATTTTTAAAAACGCCAAGTCATTGGACTGCTTGCAGTCTCGTGTTTTAGCAAACGTGCGTAATGATAAGAAGTTTAAAAAGACGTCCTTTAACGAACGTTCTACTACGCGCGCGCCTTTACTTTCTGCATATCACATTCAGCACAACACGAAGGGACTTAGCACCGACCCGCTAGCTACCCAGAGGAAAATTTCAGCTTTCAATTGGTATTTTTTTGAGTAATTCTAAAACCGAGAGATATTTTTTAGGGTAGGAAATTTTTATCCCTAGGTATTTTTTAGGGTATTTCGGGGAATTTTCCGACGGCCATCCCTACACTTTTGGCCCCGAGGGGGGGGGGGGGGGGGGGGGGGGGGGGGGGGGGG
>JAOBAT010071423.1:0-45109 GCA_026413305.1 Hydrozoanthus tunicans | reverse complement strand
GAGATTGTGGTACAGAGGAAGATGAGAATAGTATTAACTCCAACCACAATGGCCCAAATCAAGAACATTGCAAAGTAACAATAAATCGTGAAGTGGCTTTGCAGATAACCAAGAAAATTTGAATATCGGCTTGGATGAGATTTGGAGTCATTACGATAAGTTTATACAAAAGTTTTCTAGAACCATACATCTTCATCGTGGCGGCCTGAGCTCTTACTTGTACTTTCACAAGTCAAAGCAGGATGAGAAAGAGGGGCGATATTTCTTTACCTTTTGCAGTTGGACACCTTCGAAACCTACAAATTTTTGTTTGTACAGTGTGTCTTGTGATGGAAATATTCGTTTTGTGAGACCAGCTACCTTGTTAATTTTCCACATTTTCTAATTGAGTATTCTTTAGTGTGGAATATTAATTGTGTTAAACTTACGGTCAGATAGCAGGTGAAGTACTTCTTTAACTTTGGGGCACACCTCCTATCGAAGGCACAGCAATAGTTATCTGGGCAGTCTGACTCAGAGGCACATTTCTGGAAAATTAAATGGAAAACATTCAGACACATTTGGCTAGAATTTTTTCTTTAAAATAACTTGTTTAATGGAACATTAATTGATTGTTAGTCAAATTTTTTAAGCCAGATTGACAATTTTGCGAACACTATAGCATTAGTTAAGCGAAGATTAAGTGACCAATTTAATCCTGCGATTATAGAAAAGTTGCTAAACTTAGAGAGCTTCTATCTTTCTAAATAGTTTGTACCAGAGTTTTGGTAAAGATTTTGTCTTTCAAAAGTGTACTCATAATAGTTGTTTTTAAGCAATAGTTCCTTGATATGAACGCTTGTTTTATAAACCGAGCTTGTTATATTTCACACTTCTAATTCCCTTCGGCTATGAGTGATGGAATCAAGATAAGGTGTTTTGGGTTTAAGGAAGGTAGGAAGGAGGGAGGGGAAGGGGGAATTGAGGAAGGTGGAGTAAGATAACTGAACTTACGCCAGCTTAACGGATGCTTTTCTAAAGGTCATTTTAACAATTTTCTTTGACCTTGAATGTTGAATTTGAAAGTCGATTATCAAAAACAATGTTATACTTTACTTGCAACTTCATTAACTAGTATATAATAGGACCATACAGTTGACAAAAAGCATTCAATACATCATTGAATCATCGGGCGCAGAATTCGAAATTGAGTGCTTATGTTTTAAAGCTGAGCAAAATCATCGTTACTGGTAACACTATACCGAGCTAGACTTCTAACTGTGATCAATTCCTTATTAGTACTATTCAACTGTTTGTCTATGGCTTACATTGAAGAGAAACCTTTTTTTTCTCGTCCCAGTTCCATCTGAAACTGCACCTTCGCCAATTTGTTCCACAGCAATTGATTCGTTTGTTGGCATACACTGTTTGACCTTGATTGTCTGCCCCAGGATGCTAAACTCCTTGGTTACTTTGCAACTAAGCCCTTTTGAGCAGGCGCAACCATGCTGAGCCTAAAATAAACGTTAAAATACACAAGCACAATGTCACGTACAGTAAACGTAGAACTCTGACCAATCTCACAAAGTGTGATTCAAATAAAAAGTTAACGGTAAATATAGGAGGCATGCAGGGCCGTAGCACGTCCCCCCTCCCCCTCAAAAAATAGGAACAATATAAGAGAGTATACAGAAAGGGTGCGCCTCCCATTTTCATGTTTTTGTACCACAGCCCCTCCCCCTTTCACTTTTTCTCTTGTTATTGTACCGCACCCTCTTCCAAGTTTTTTATGTTTTTGTAACTCCTCTCCCTTCCCCTCGTTCTTATTTTCTCTTCTTTTTGTTCGGCAGGTTCTTAATAAAAAAGCTTGACGATCTTTTCAGAAAGAAAAAACCTCGAAAAAAAGTTGCTTCAAAGTTTGGTTTTCTGGTCCTCAAAATCAAATAAGCAACCCAACCACAGGCTAAATAATAGCGAATACTATTGAGTAGTATAAAAAACATTGGGAAACTAAGAGGCCTGCTCGGCACTAGTACACTTGCCTGAAAGTTGCAGGGGAAATATTTTGGCATAGTCGGGGCGCATATCTTGTTGGCTTTGTCGCTGAACTTCAGGCAGCAGCGATCCTTTCCACAATCGGATGCGGACGAACATTGCTGCAGAAGGCAAAAAAAAAAACAAAAAACAAACTAATCAACGATTAACTCTTTTTTCTATTACAGAACTACCTGTATAATTTGGTAAATGACTTGCAAAAAAGGTTTCACACATAGGCTGCTCTAAAAGCAAATCAACATTACGAATAAAAGATACTTCCATTAATGGTAAATAGTTTGAACAAAAAGGCTTGCAATGAACATTTTGCCTACCCGGATGAGCCCCCTTGGTTGTTGATCCAAGATGGCGAGGCCTGTTGCCAACGAGAGACAAAGAACAATAAGAGACTTCATAATGAAACTGAATCTTTCTGCTTTTGTGAAGACGAAATGTTGGTGCTATCAGCAAGAGTGAAGAATTGTGTTGTATCTCCGCCTTTTATAAGCGAAAGCTCGCACTTTTTAAGTGCTGAGCCAAGGTGTACACACACCCACTTTTCGAGGTCAATGGCTGTTTGATTAAATTCCATCAATCCATCAAAAAGACATTAAAGGTGTTAAGGACCTTTAAAAGAAATGAAAAATTTCAAAACGTATGAGTGAATGTTTCATCAGTGTATTTTGTGTTATGTGTATACAATTGTCAGCAGCTATTAACCTATAAAGACGTTTTTACGTAAACAGTCTTAATGATACGTACTTTGTGTAGCAAAACATTAAACTTTTAGCTTACGCTAGTTTTTTTCGTTCGTGCCTCAGTTTTCCATACGTTGTTTTGATTTATAACAAAAACATCTCGTCAACATTCATAACAAAGTAGTGAATACAGGACTACTTAGTACTAAATAAAAAAACAACGTATGAAAACAAGGTATGAGTGAATGTTTCATCATTTTCTTTTGTGTTATGTGTATACAATTGTCAGCAGCTAGTAACCTATAAAGACATTTTTACGTAAACAGTCTTTATGAGCCGTACTTTGTGCAGCTGAACATTTAACTTTTAGCTTACGCTAGTTTTTTTTCGTTCGTGCCTCAGACAACAAAAACATCTCGTCAACATTCATAACAAAGTAGTGAATATAGGACTACTTAGTACTAAATAAAAAAAAACCAAACCTAACATTTTCTTTTTTAATTTGTTTTCCTTGTCGGTAAAAACTTCACCCAGACAACTCAGTTTTCTTGAAATGCTGTTTGGTCAGATATTTGTGTGATTAACTATTAGCTCAGCCTGATTGCAAATGGTACTTCATAACAGCACAATATTCTCACAGCAACTCAGTTTTGACGTGGTTTTCGATTATGGATTCCGTCTTAGCATGGGCTTGGTCCGTGGATTCCGTTGTTTTCCAGCTTCGCCGTGTTAAACTGACTATTGCTTGAATAGCAGTTCGTGAACATTAGGACCTTAATAACATAAAATCGTATGTGATTAGATTTTGTAAAAATTTTCCACATCACTGTTTTTTAGCAACTACTAACCTTTTTAAAGTTAAATTTCCAGACTGTCCCGCAGTTTGCACTGCACTGGGATGGTCTAATTAATATGTAAGCAACAGTCTTTTTTTACTGCGAAGCATATATGTTTTTCTTTCGACAATGTTTTTAAAGTTAAACTTCTAGACTGCCCCGCAGTTTGCACTGCACTGGGATGGTCTAATTAATATGTAAGCATCAATATTTTTTACTTCGAAACATATTTATTTTTCTTTTGACCATTTTTCGGGCACTTTGTCTACTTTACGTAATACTGTTTCCAGAAATCCTTTACAAGTGTTTGTTTGAACGAAATATTGTAAAGCAAAGGCACGTTTTTTCCGAAAAAAATCAAAGAAACAAGTACGTTTAAGCAAAAACAAAGTTCCTTCGACTTTTGACATTCAAAAGGCAACCTGTAACCTTTGTATTGAAAACAATTGTTTTTCAAAATTACTTTCTTGATATAGCTTGAAGTAGATAGCCTTTTTTGTAACAGATGGGTTAATGTACCTATAGTACAAACCAAGCATGCTGCATAATGTTTCGCCGCTGCAAGCCCATGTAAGAAAGTATTTACAAGAGAAAGTTAAGATTGATAATGAACAGGAACCTTTTAAAGATCTTTCCACCTCAAAATGAATAATTATGTGAAATGTTGTTCTATATTGCTTTAAACAAAATTAAAGGAAATGAGAAATCAAAGCTGTTGGTACATTTATTAAGAAATACTTGCAGCTGCATGTTGTTGTCATTGACGTAATTTCTGTAAGAGCACAGCTAAATAAATGAGTAAAAGAACATTGATGAAAACTAGCAGTTTAGGATAACATTAATAAAACATTTTCTACTATTTTTCTAATAGATCTGTGGAGTTCAATAAGAAAATTTAATTATTTTTCAATCAAAAATCAATCGGCTTTAACTGTTTGGGATGAGAAATAGTTATTGAAAGTTGTATGGAACAGGCATAACACAATATAATGCTGATAAAATACTCGCACTTACTTTTGAAATCATTAATGTTTATATATTTCAAGTCCGTTGACAGCTGTAACGTCTTTTTTGATGAGTTGATAGGATCTAATCAAACAGATAATAACCTCAAAAAGTAACGGTGTGAGCAGCTTGCATCAACACTTAAAAAAAAGTGAGCTTTCGCTTATAAAAAGAGCGAGAAAGAACACATATCTTCACTCTGCTGATACGAGCAAATCTCCGTCTTCATACAAGCAGAAGGATTCAGTTTCATTATGAAGTCTCTTGTTGTTTTCTGTCTCTTGCTGGCAACAGGCCTCGCCATCTTGGATCAACAACCAAGAGGGCTCATCCGGGTAAGCAAATTGTTCAATAGTCTTTTTGTCCAAACAATTTTCACTTTTTATTCTTAGCTTCTGCCTATCTAGCACTCCATTTTTTCGTACGTCATTTACCAAGTTAGATAGTTCTATAAAATTAACAGGGGAAAAGAAGTAATTGTTGGCTATTTTACGTTCTGCAGCAATGTTCGACCGCATCTACTTGTGGCAAGGACCGCTGCTGCCTGAAGTTCAGCGATAAAGCCAACAAGATATGCGCCCCGACCATGCCAAAGTACTTCCCCTGCAATTTTCAGGTAGTGCTCTCATGAATGGGATAACAACTGCGTTCATAAGCTAATCCGTTCGTTTTATAGCATAAGGGATCTTTTCAATCCTTTACGTTTGAAATTGATGGGTTCGGGGTTAACAACTAGTTTAACGGCTATAGGGTTTTTTTTTTTTTTTAAATCTGAAATAGTAATTTTCCTTGGATTTGTTTTTGTGGGACAGAAAACCATTTATGAGGGTTGTTCTTACTCAGAAAATAAAGTTCTATTTCTTACTCTGATTTGAAATCAGATGTGCAAAACTAACGCTTGCTCATGTCGGTTTAATGTTTTTTGTCAACATAAATATGTGGATAAGTGCTTTTTGGAGTTTTATACATAAAGTATTGGTGAGACTAATGTAATAGGAAATCAATATTTACTATAAGTAAATAAACACTTGTCTCTTTTCACGTCTAACATTCAAGGATCAGCACGGTTGCGCATGCTCGAAAGGGCTTAGTTGCAAAGTAACCAAGGAGTTTAGCATCCTGGGGCAGAAGATCAAGGTCAAACAGTGTATGCCAACAAGCGAATCGATTGCTGTGGAGCAAATCGGCGAAGGCGCAGTTTCAGATGTAGCTGGGACTAGAAGAAAAAGGTTTCTCTTCAATGTAAGGCATATACATACTGTAGGACAATAGGACCCTTGGTTGACGTTAATCTAACTCAGTAAAATTGCTTTTCGCGCCAAGAAACATATCCAGCCAAGTTCTTCGTGCTATTGAAGGTTACAAATAAAACAAGGCATCGTCTTATTTTAGTAACATTTTATTGGTTTGAAATCGTTTTTGAACGTTTAGCGTTTGTTTTATCAATAATTTTTACTGAATTTGTTTTGTTGTCAATAAAACGGATTGGCCTCCATTTCTCAAAAAAAAAATAAATTACTCGTCCATGGCCACTCCTCTTACCAAAAGATATTCCTAAAACATACCCCTTTTTTTTAAAAAAAACTCGTTTTATCACAACCCCAGTTCTAGTTAGAAAATGGTCGAAATTTTGTAAATGGGACTGAGTTCAGTAAGTTAGCCAAGTTTTCTATAGTTCAGTCATTAGATAACTACACACATATATACCTTGGTTATTTTCATCTCAACTAAATGGAATTTTAACAAAAGTACCATTTGATCACGAATAAAATAACTATCAATTAATCCATAATTATTTTTTTTTACAGAATATAATTGCACCAAAGTTGAAACTCTATTAAATAGGGTTTTTTCAATCACTAGTTTTTCTTTTAACTTTTTAGAAATGTACCTCTGAGTCAGATTGCATAAACAACTTTTGCTGTGCCTTGGACAAGAGATGTGCCCCAAAGTTGATGAAGTATTACACCTGCTATCTGACTGTAGGTTTCTATCTTGATTGTTCTTCCCTCTCAATTACAAAACGGTTTTTTGATTAAGTTCAACTATTAGTTAGACATACATATAATTATATATGAGTTCCAATGTTACAAAGAGCAAGTTGGAACGAAAATTTACCCCTATTGTTCTAAGCCAAAAAATTTTTCTCTATCCCATGCAAAATAAAGAAGTCGTTCTTGATGTAGGTTGACAACAATTGGTTTTGTTCACTTTTTCTAGTACCTAAAGGACTCATTTAGCCCGTATTCAAATTTGCTAGGTTCCCTGTAAATAAAAACAACCGATTATTCAATTAGTTACTATATTAACAACAGCTCATTACTGCATAAATTGATATGCCGCTTTTCTACACTTTTCGAAACTGAAATACATTCACAACGCCATAGGAGGTCTTGCATATCTTGTTGTCTGCTTTGTATTAAGAAAAACTAAACAGTTGAAAAAAAACCGGCCAATTTTTTCAATTTTTTGACGGTTAATTGAAGGTTTTGCATGAAGTCCAATGGCTCAAATACATACGCCGATTATTTCAAAGTCACAATGCTTACATGGGGTCACTAATTCCTCTTCTTTCTCTACAGAGTAAACACAAATGTAGTTGCGGCAGTGGGTTGGTTTGCAAAGTGACTGCTGAGATCAAACTTCCATTTCCACTTCTAGGAAAGGTTATAAAGATTAAACAGTGTGTGCCAGTAAACGAATTTGTAAAAGTCTGACTGACTTCCTTTTCAGTGAAATTCAGTTTTGAAGAGTAACATTAAAGCCATAAACTAAACTTTACGTTATGTGTTTTGAGTTTATCAATCTAACAATAGAGATACAACAAAAATAAAGTTTCTGATTTAAAACAAGTTAGAATTCTTTTGGAAAAATTGATTTAATGGCTGGAGCTATAAGTGTACCCCATTAAAAACTCGCGATCAGTTGTTCTATTTTGTACCATGCCTTACTTCTTTTAAAACAAATATTTATGAGCAAAATAAGTTTTTCGCTTTTGGCTCCCCAAAGAGTAGCTTCAGCTAAAGAAGCTAAGAATGACAAATTCCATTACCAGAGTTCTCGTAAAATTTAGGGAATTAAAAGATTCCTACTGTTTTTATTTTCCACACAGAATTTCTTCTCAAATGGCACTTTTGGGTGTTTTTCGTTAATGAAAAACGCCTATGCTGATTGGTTATTGTTTGGTTGTTTGTTTCCTGCAAATGCTTTGATATTCTTTGCAATAAATTGATACTAACCAAAACCAAAAAATAGCTGGGCCGTTACTCAAATTTACCTTCATTTTCTATAAAAACTGTCCATGAACGATTGCTAATCTATAAATGATTAAACGATTATATAATTGAAGACAATTAACAGGAAAAGATCTCGTGGAACTTACAGGAATCGAGTAATTCAAGGAGCGAATCCAACTAATTGGAGCTTGCCTTTGCCAATGGATTAGATCAATTAAAGGGTGAATTAGGAATTAAGCAATACTTTGAAAGAAACTAACTTTAAAAATGAAGCCAAAAAAAAATAAACCCAAAATAGCACTGAAAATACGGGCCTGCGCAAAAGCCAAAAATTCGACTTAGTTGTTTTTTCTGTGACAAAAACTCGGCTGATGGCGTTCCCTGTGAGCATTTTGTTTTTGCTCGGTTCAATCTCTCTAGTCTATATCATTTGAAGTTAGTTTGAAGTGCTATCCTACAACGTGTGTGGTCAGTGAAACAAGTGTAGCGTGAAATTAGAGCAAAACTAAAGGCATTTCAGTTTTTGATTAAGTTCCAGTCAAGTCTTGAAAGTCTTAACTCTAATTAAAGAGGAAATTCGAGTTACCAAGCGTTTTGCAGGTTTGTTATAATTATAGTCTATGTAATGGTATTTCCGAATTGCCAGCGTTGAGTCTTGTGGGGATTTTAAATGTTACACGCGCAAAAACACTCACATTTGTTTATCGCTTTCTACTGTGTTTAAAATTAAATACATTTACAACTCTATAGGAGGTCTTACAGATATCAAACTGTCAGTTTTCTACCAGTTGAAATACCATAAAACCGGGGATATTTCAATGTTTTTGACGGTTTACTGAAGGTTCTGTAAAACTGTGCCCGATGGCTCCTGTAAACGTTAACTCCTTGTCACGTTTGCTCATGTCAATAACTCCTTTCTGCCGAATAATCAAACTCCAACTTCCACCCGCGGGAAGGATTTTGAAGATTAAACAGTGTGTGCCAGCGGACGAATGGCGGAGGGAATAACAAAATTGCAAAAGTCTTACTTACTTCATGTTAAACGAAATGCAGTTTTGAAAAGTGACATTAAATCTAGAAATTAAACTTTAATGTTTATGTGTTTTGAGGACTATGGATGAAACATAAAACAACTTAGATTTTTCAGTTTGCACTGAATTCGATTTTTTTTCTGGCATTATATGCGTTCGCCATTAAAATATATCTGGATTTAGTTGTTCTATGTTCTATGCTCTACGCCCTGTTTTTTTGTTCTAAAACAGCATTTAGTAAGTGGCTCCTATATAGTTCAAGTTTACGCTTTATCTAAACAGACAAGAAAAGCCATGATCTACATATACTCTTTTATTTTGCAAGAACGTCTAAAGTTCTTGATGAGGAACAAATGTTTTTAAATACTTTGAGAATCTAAGACTCTAACCATTCTTAAAATGACTTTCTTGGACAAAATTGCGAGTATTCCATTATGTTAACCGACCGGAAACACTAAATGAATTGGCGCTACCAAGGCCGACAACCAAAAGAAACATTGTTAAAGCAACAAAGGGCTTAAAGAGCTTGGAACTGTACAACACTTTAGGTGATGCTGCACAGAACAAAATTAGCCGCGAGAAAAACTGTTTCCATATCCTGTTCAGTATACAGAATTTTACAAAAATAACTTGCTTATTCGTGTTGTTTTGTCTCTACTAAAGAAGCTAGGCATACCAACTCCAATATCACACTCTCTATTCCGTGACATTATGAAACAATTTGAAAAAAAGTGCGCAAGCCCTACTGCTGTTAATCTCAGATTAAAATGCCATATTTACTTACCGCATTGAAGTGTTTTTCATGGACGGAAACGCCTACGCTGATAGGTCGTTATTTTATAGTTCGTTTCCTGCAAAAGCATCAACATCCTTTGCAATAAATTGATATTAACCTGTCATGTAGAAAAAGATTAACAGATCGCCAGCCAAGTGAGGAAAGGAAGAAATCTTGTTTGTAAACCGTTGCTTAAGCTGATTTCATGAAGCCATGAACCGTGTAAAGAGAAGCCATTTGCGTTATAGTGAACATTTCTTTGAAAAACAGCTCATTGCTATTGAGAGGAAAGAAACGCTCTTAAGACAAACGTTTTTAAACGATAATAGCAAGGAAAAACAGCGCAGAAACAGTTTGCCACCACTTTATTGTGGACCATTCTCAAAACCAGTTTACTCAACCTCAGATAATGTACCACAATCTCTCTTCTCTTCTTACAACTGTGAACTATCGTTAGAGGAAGAAAAAACCGGAAAAGATCAGTTCAAGCTTCCATCTATCGACAGTGCTAAAGACAAGCAATTTGATGAAGTTTTGCAAAATGATTTGCAACCGAGAAAGGTGAAGCACAAAATTGGTGGTCAGTCAAGAAAGTTAGAAAACAACCTGTTACAAGTAAAAAGTTGTCGAGCAACAAGAAATATTGAAACATTTGGCGAAATAACAGAGATTGATAAGGTAATTCGGAAAAAGATTGCTATAATTCGAACAGAAATAAATAACAGCGGCCGCTATCTTCAAAGGAAAGTTTACGAAGTTAAAGCGGAAGAAGGTAAAGAGATTAAACGAACTCTATAACCAAAATGGATAACCTTTGTTTTTGTATGTTCTCTGTTTTTGCAAAGCTTACAGAAGTTGTTTTTCAGTTAGCCAATCAGAGCAGAAAAGATGCAAATCTTCTTGCTACAGCTGTTAAACGCTTCTGCTACTATATTCTTTAGCTCTGCATGGTTCCTTTTCAACCAAATGGAAATATTATGAGAAAACCCCAGCGTTGGAATATATTTTTAAGAAACACATAGCGATGAATCAAAAAAACAAATATTTGTTGATTTCTGATTTTAATGCAAGGAAACAAAATATGATTTTTTCTTTTCGGCTTTCATTTTTCTTCATTTTGCGTGAAAAGGTTCCTTGAAATCTTATGGGACAATTAAAGCTTAATTAGTATGATAAGGCTTTAAAAAAGGCTTTCAAACTTAACTTCCGAATTCCAAATTTTAAGCTCAGTCAAGGGATGAATGAAAAATAAATGATTCTTGAAAGGTGAAAATCCCTAAAAGAAGGCAATCGAGTGTCTACGACATGATTTCTTTCGAATTATTGTTTTTAATCCAAAAACCGGTAACTGCAAAGAGTAAAAGAATGTCAATCGAAGGAGTGCTTCTAGTAATATAATGTTTTCTTTCTTTTCTGCATGCTCAATGGCTGCCACCGAGTTTCTCTAGATCTACACCAAGGTTTTAACTTTCGAAGTACCGAGCAGTATTTTCTTAGGAACTGAAGACAATTAGTATATTTAAAAACATTGGTTCCCTGAAAGCTAAAGAAGTCAAAAAGAAAAAATGAAAGCCTCTTTTTTCACCTTATTTTCTTACTCTCAGCTGCAGCGGCATATTATAAACTTCTAGTCTGTATTTTTTCTAGTTTATCTAAAGGGCAAAGGTATTTTTAACTATCATTAAGACAAAAGCGTTCAATTTGATTTTATTACAAAAAAAGTGTTACAGTAACTTCAAAGGGTATGAATAGGTTTAAATACATTAAACTCAGTTTTAGTTGTTAGCAAGTTAGCTTAATTTGAAATTATATTGTGTCGTCGACTTGTTGTCTTTCCACCATTATTTTATAACTATAACAATCCTACCAATATATCTATACATTAAAAATGCGTACAGAAAAGCTGTATTTCAATTGAGTTACAAATATTAAGTTGCCGGCTATGGCATAACTCATTCTATTTCAGTAGGTTTTAAATTGGACCACGAATTGGTAAACTTGAAGAAAACAACGACTTTCTTCAAACATGTTTTGGCAGTGCTTACTGCCATTGTCAGTGCTACTAATTTACATTTCGTAAGTTAGTAGATATATGGGTTCTATTCAACATAGAGAAAAAAGCTAACAGTAATTTTATAAAGAAGGCTTCAAGTTTACATGCTTGACTTGGTTATTTAGACTAGGATTTACACACTTGATATGGATAGCCTCTTTTATTCTTAGAAAAAATTCTGTTCGGCGAAATAAAAAACTTCGAAACAATGCACTGCCGAAACATGTTTAAAGAAGGTCGTCATTTTCAACCCGAAACAAACTAACTATACTTTTTTTACACTGCTGATGCTTAAAAGAAAATGTTGTAAAAAATCTTCACATTGCCCTTTGTCGCTTATTAAACTTAGCCAAGACCCATTAGTTAATGGATGTTAATTCGAAAATTACATAAGTTTATACGCTAGACTAAATAAACCTTTTTCTTAGTCTAAAATTGGTTATATTCCCTTACTGATATACCCACCTAGTGGCTATGATTACTAGCTAACAATTGCACGAAAAAGAGCCAGATTTCGACCAAGGCCGCACATTTGATTGACTTTGTATGCCGAACAACTGAAACTACGTTCTGTTCGAATTCTAACGAACAAATCTTCTATTTAAAAACCTTCAAACCAAGGAGAAGACAAAGGCAATTTTCGAAGTCATTTGACTTGTAGCATGGAAATTTAACATGACTCTTTGTGCTCGTTCTGACTAAGTTTCAAAAAAAAATTTTAAAAAATTAAAAATATAAAAAAAAACAGTTGATAATAATGCTATGCTGTTTTCTGTCAGTAAGCATATGTTTAGAAAGGCAACCTCTTCATCTATAGATCCACCAAAACACTTTCATAATTTGTGAAACTCTGTTCCATGTTTTCTTTTTATCGTTTGCAATGAAAAAAAAAAAAATAAAAAGCAAAACAAAAAAGTGTAAGAGTTTTTTTACATTTGCCTTTGGTACATCATAGCACAGGGGGCCCACTCACTTTACCTGAATGTAGTGACATTTTATTTGTCGTACGAGATTTGACTACTTTCTTAATACGTAACATAACGTCAACTCAGGGAGCCTGGAAGCGAATATAGCATCTGCAAACGGCTCGTGACTCAATTAATTGATTCGAATGGAATGTAATTATCTCACACCAATTAAGAGAGGCGTAATTGAAACACGAGTTATTGATAGATGCTAGATTTGCCCGCGTCACAAGCTACAAAAACAGTTGAATTTGATTTGAAAGGCAGGTAAAGATTTAAAGGCTGGTTACAGGTTTTTATTGATAGATTTCACGATCAAGACTAACTAAGCTTGATGGGAGTTGGTTTTAGTGTATTTCAATATTTGGCACTTAATTCACTCGCTTATCGGAATGAACGAATGAACAACAGGGTGCAGCTTACTAACTTTACACAGACAAGTATTAAGAAAGTAGACAAATCTCGTATAATAAATTTTGATTCACTTCTTTTATATAAACACATCGTCTCTTTGTGACTAGGGCGTGTTAGAGTTTGAACTGTAAGGTGATCATTCATGAAAAATTAATAGTAAAGCAAAATCAAACAAGATGATTATAAAGGCCATCAACTTCAAGTACCCGCCCTGGGTTGTCATAACTGTCATGGACGGGTTTTTTAGTTATGCTATCTAGAACTATAATGATAGGAACGTAAGGTTGTTGTGCAGTCTGTTTCACAGACAGACGAAGAGGTGTTGAGGTGCCAACAGTTGCCGTAGTCAATGCACCATTCCCTTCTTTTCCTTCAGGGACATCGTAAATGTGTTCTGGAGGGGTGGAGTACATATGTGTTTCGTTTAAGTCTCGACTGTCAATTGATGAGTTATCTTCCTGAACATCATAAACAGGAGGGACTTCAGCACTTAGTCGAAACTCGGCTTCAATAACTTCTTCAGGGGGTTGAATGTGCTGGGCAGATTTTCTGGGGATAGCGAAGTGTCTCTGGTCAAAGCCACCATCTGTGAAATGAACGTATTTGTCATTTCGGTTAGCTAGTTTTTCCCAAAGAAACATTAACTAAGTTGGAGTCTATGATATATCCGACTGATTTAAGAAGATTGACTACACTTAATCTACCGAAAAGTATCAGGAATTTAAAATAAAATATAAAGTGGTGCATTTAAATAGCGCCCTTTCCATATACATCCTCAAAGGCGCTTTAAAATGATCAGATTTCCCCCAGCGGACTGGAAGCATTTGTAAAAGCGCAATAAGCAGCCGCTTCAAAGCGGTCCATGTATGCTGGTAGAGATGGAAAGCTGAGCGGCCTTTACCGGGAAAAAGGTCGTCCATATATATATTCAACCCTCAACCAGGCCTGGAGTCGAACTAGGGACCACAGGGTTGGGGGGCAGAGATCTTTCCATTGCGTCAACTCCTCCGCTGCCAATTTATAGGAAGCGATTAAAAAGTGAGTTTGTTTAACCTATCTAACGATGTGAGTTGTTGGGGACCGCGGATCCTTTCTTCTTCAGGAAACGTTTACTATAAGACTGTAACCTTGACCGCTTAAACTCAAGCGTTGTTGCTGTTCCCGTTGATGATCTTTAGATGAAGTTGAACAACTTCAACGAAGACGGCAGCATTGAAGTATCCAAATCTTGGTTTTCAACCATGTGCAAACATCAAACACGAGGCAGATTTCAGCGCGAGCAGCTCAGAATGCGCCCATCCGACGTATGCTTATTTAAGCGAACAAGATCATAGTCGACACATCGCCTGAAGAAGACTAACAGTAAGCAGTCAAAAAATCGCGACTCAAGTCACGTGAAAACTGAACAAATTCACTAAGGATCTTTACCAACGATTAATAATCTTTCAATTTAAAAGAACTGCAGTTTCACTGTCTACCTTTTGATGAAGCATTGGTATCCGATGTACGTATGGTATTGTAAGCGGAGTCACCCTCGTACCCTTCATTTGTTACTCCCATTGACTTCTTGTACTTCTCCTCTTCCTCTTTTGCTTCTTTTTCAATGGAGGTGATGTAGGGCGTTCCCAACCCTGCTAGCAGTAATATTCTTTATTCCATTAGTGCAAATAACTAAGATAGAAGCTTTGATTTATTAACTGAGGTTAAACCTTTCAGGGCATAAGTGCTTACAAGTAAATGTACGCACAGGGATATCTTATTGCTTTGAGTTATGAAATAGCCGAAAGAAAAACAAATCCTGCTTTCAATATTGCATTGTTCTCCAAATAACTGCGCTGTTACTCGCTTTCAGTGATTGCCAGCGTTGGCGACTGTCCCACAGTATACCACCCCACTGTAACTAAAACAACTCTTACAAAAGTCGGTACGAGGGAGTGGTACAGTTAGTTTGTTCTTGCAAATGCCCAAATAATGTCGTGAAACATTGCACCAAGCGAATGTATGGGAAAGATAAGTATGGGCTCGGTTGTTCAACGAAATGTTTATTTAAAGCAACTTTGAATATTTCATTGGTCCGGTACATAACTTATGCCAACCGAGCTCCATAAACATCGGCGTTGCTTTCGTAGCTAGGGAAAGTTGTGATACCCGCGGAGCCTCTAAATGCAGGGCAGAAAATAATAATTTACTAGTTGATTTAAGCAAAGAAAAAAAAATAGCTAAACATAAAATGATGAATGTGTAGGATTGAAACAAATAAGAACGAGTGGTTAGTTTACTATACTGACCGTTTCTTTTTTCAACTTTACTTGTGTTGTCTCCGTTCATTTTCAGCCAAGCCTGCATAAAACAATCAATAATGACGTGTGAACATTTGACCTTTTTGATTAACCAGAAATTTCATGGGCGTGGTTGATGGTGACGGGAACACATGTGATCACCCGGGATACAGTATCAGTTATCTTTACAGAAATTAGCTACTGATGCCGTTTAAAACATTTGAAAATTTTGCCGGTTAAAATTTTTTATCTAAGCAGTTTCACGCATCAGTCTGATGATCGCCTCAAGCTTGAAACTATACAGTTACAAAAATTGTACTCAGTTTTTTTACATGTTTTCTCCATTTGCACAGTTTTATGTTTCCTGAAGTTGTAAACAAAATTACAGATACATATACAATTAGGGTTGTGAACATTTATTCATAGCTTTAGCACATAAACAATCGAAAGAAATACATATAGCTTCCGCAAAACTCAAGTCTAAATCCGTATACCTTCATTCATATACAAATACATGCATCCAATATTATATCTTTTTTCTAGAACACAGTAAAAAGAGTTTCCAGGGCTTTAACCACATAAATTTGAGCGTTTTTGATAGTTTTCAAGTTAGATATTTGTGATAGTATCAACATAATTATTTGGTATAACGTTACCTGCGATGGCATTGTTTGTTTGACCCTTCCGAGTTCTTCTCGAGCTAAAACGTAATTAAGAGTTTAGTTCAGTAGTACCAAGAAACAGAGACAAAAGGACTTAAGTACTTAGAGAAATGACTTTAGAGGAAAATATGCATGGTCAGATTTGAAGAAGCCATGACTAAATATTAGTTAAAATTGTAAATGTTTTATTAATATAAATAAGGAAATGTAGTTGATAAGTCCTTTTTAAAGTGCCTAGGTTTAAAAATTTAGCTTAAATTATTTCAATAATTAGAAATATGTAATGCACTGTACTTGAACACGTCACTCGCAAATATCACACGAAACCACATCCGGGATACGGGTGATATATTTTCCATATCCTCACTAGTGAAGAAAACGCTGACGTCATTTTTTGTTTTACCCACTAATTTTGGCGCAAATACACATTCATGTATGTATAATATAAGAAAAATTGCCCATTTGCCTGAAAGTACTATAATTGAACGCCTTCTCCTCGTGGAAAAAAAAACTTCACTCGTTCGATACACACTCACTCGTGAAATACATTCTACAACTCGAAGATAAATTTCATATGTCCGCGCAACAGAAAATAATCTCTCCTAAATTAACTTTATGATACCCATCCTGAAAGTGTCTAACCTCGTAGGTACGCTTTTTGATCATAAAAACAGGAGAAGAGAATTGCGTTAAATGCGAAACCTACCTGAGTATCTTCTCAAAGGCTTTGTAACTTCTCTGTAACGAGAGACACGCTAATTAAGAACAGGGCAAACATAATTCATCTAAACAAAGTATGAATGGAAACAAAGAAACGTAGAAGTTAAAGTTCTTTACTCTTTATAATTTTCTTAAGATTTCGTTGTTCTTCCTCAGAGTTCAAACTGGCTTTGCTATTCTTTTAGTGACTTTTTGTCATTGTCAAGGATACAATTTGTTACAGAAGAAAGTTATTAAAATAATAGGAACATTCTTTTTAACATGTACACCAGCAACAGTTTAAAATCTTGTTAAAGATTTCGATTTCCATCCAGAAGCCTTTCTTTATATTAGTTAGTAGTCTGATTTTAGTGTCCTGACTTCCGAAGAACAAGACAACGCGGTTCTATAATACACTTTACTGGGCTATATAGCTGTTCAATACCTATAAGGGGAAAAATGCTTCTAAATTGTTTTTTTTTTCTCTGCCAGTGTCGGAGGCGCAGTGGCCGAGCGTTTAAGATGTTTGGCTCGTAATCCTAGGGTCGCGACTTCGAGCCCCGGTCAGACCACTGTACTGTGTCCTTGAGAAACAAACTTTACTCGAGTTTGTTCCAGTCGACTCAATTGGGGGCTAACCTGCGATAGATTAGTATCCTGTCTAGGGAGAGTCAAAGACTCTCATCCGCTTAACACTACAGAAACCCGAGATAAGCGCCGGCAAAAAGGGCCAGTGGCTCGAGAAAAGATTTAGCTTTTTAGCAGTGTCAATTAGCTAAAATAAAACTCAGTTGAATCATTGAAACTAGACAGATCAGTCAAGCAGATGCTTACAAAAGTAATTAAACAACAACTGAATCATATGCGTTGGATTTATGTCTAAAAACCGAGACACCCTGCCTCAAAAATACTACACAGTGTTTGAGTTTTGATATTAAGGGGCCACAAAATCTAACTCACCGTTTCGTCTCGCTGTGGTGCGTGAGCGTAACTAGAGTAATGCAAAGCACAACCAAGACAAAAACACCAAGCACACCTAGACCAAAGGCCAGGGGCACGATGCTGCTATCGTCATTTTCACGTCTACCTTTGTTTACTACGTTTATCTGGAAAACAAATTTTGTTCATGTTATTCAACAGTATGCCGGATACAATATCTCGAATAACTACATCTTGCGCGAAAGGTTCAAGTTTTACATCTAGTTTAATGAAAGTAACCGTTAAAAATGTGTTAAATGTAAAAAGAAAAACACTGACTGAGGATTCTAAAAGTAAACACTGTAAGGTACCACCAAACACCATGAAGTGGATGTTTTCTAATCCGTTCCGTCTTTTTTTGTTTTCTGTTCCTGAAACCTATTACGGCTTAGAAAAGAGATTCTTTTATAGTGAATTCTTCAGGTCGATCTCTCTTATTTTGCATTTTTGCCTTGAAAAATAATCAGAGCATTGCCTTTTTTGTTTCTCTTCATGTGTTTTTTTTCTTATTCAGTTGTCTTAAAAGTACATGAAATCGGTCGTAATAAGGTTTGTGAGAATCGACTCTCAAATGGACTTTAATAGTCACATAAGAATATTGTTTAAGAAAGTTAGTCAGAAGGTTTGTGTGTTAGTGAGGCCAAGAAACCTCATTCCAACAATATGTTAATGGCTTAGCTGCAGCTGTTCGGAGCTGCTATTCCCGCACTTTACTAACTGCCATCCTGTATGGCATATTTGCAGAGCAAGCGATGCCCGAAAACTGGAACGATTACAGGAACGGGCACTCATGGGCAGTTTTCAAAGATTGAAATTCGTCTTATCGGGAATGATTACAGAAAGAAAAACTTCCGACCCTGCTGAACAGACGCCTTCAGGACATATGTATATTAATGTACAAATAAAGTCAAAGATAAATTGAGCCCCCCGACTATTTGTAATATCTTTAATGCACATAAGTACCAATAGAATTTAAGGCAGTCCGACTTTTCTCAACCCGGGTTTAAACTGTTAAACATGGAAAACATTCGTTACGTTATTTGGGACCCAAGTTTTGAGGAAAGCTCACGTATGAGGAAAGAGAGATTAAGTCACTCTTGTTTCTTACTGTAACAATAACTATAAGGAAGAGGGACCTAGCTCTTCTCTTAGATGATGGCTGTAAGAGCTGAAATTTGTGCAATTTGTGGTAGTTTTAAATGTGACAGATTTTTATATTGTTTTTACATTTTAGCTTTTATCATCCTTTTTAAATTTGAGTTTTGCTTGTGTTTTTTTTTAACTTTTTTGTTGTTTCCCATATTAGTATAGGATATATCCCACGCTCCAAGGTTTAACACTCTAATAAAGTTTATTATTATTATTATTATTATTATTATCATTATTATTGGTAAATGCATGGAAAATGACCGAATTTTACGTTTGGGAAACCTGTGGATCATCGCGATAAATAATCGTGGGCTTAGATCTAAATTTTTCTATCACGTACATTTGGGTTGTTAACTTGGTTCAAGAAATCAATGCCTAGAAACTTACCGTCGGTTCCGTCTCTGGTGGTTTAGCACTTGTCGTAACTGCTGTAGCGGCTGCGCTAGCAATAGGCTGTACCCCGGCCGGGCCTGTTGGAACAACAAAGCCAAAATTCGGAGTGAATTAAAAGCGACTCTTTAAACCAAAACATCTAAAATACTTTGTGAACTAGCCATGTACATCTTCAGATGGGGTCTTAGCACTGTGTAAGAATACAATTAACAGATAGCGTATAGTTTTGTGTCGTTCTTTCGTTTCTGCCAAGCAAAAACTTGAATAAATAACATTTTAGGGTTTTCGTTTAAATAAGTGGAAATTAAAAGTTTTCAGTGGACTTTCCAAATGACCTTTTACCATACTATTGGACCAAAAACCCGAATATCAAAAAAACAGGGACTTACATTGAATATCACCATGGAGCTTGAACAGAAGGCAAGGTTTCGTGAATCCAGCAGGAGAACCTTGTGGTGCACAGGTCACAGCCAATTTGATGATCCTTCCGTTCAAATTTGGAGGATTTGAGGCTTTATTAACCTACGTGACAGAAATAAAAAGGTTGAAAATACTGAGAACGCGATATGAGGTACTTTTTGTTAAGTACTTAATTCTGTTGTAGACACTCATTCTCTGCACGTAACATAAAACTAGATGGAACGTTTGTTGTTTGCTTGAAAACAAGTATTGCAATAGTCTTGATATCTGATTCCACCTAACAGAAGGTACTTTGATTCAATTTTGTTTATTTCTAGCAAAAGAAATCTTGCTTTGACCAAGTGTCAAGTCTTAACTCTATATCGACTTTAAATGACCACTTAGTAAAATGACTAAAAGAAGCATAAAACAAATGACCTGCAGTAGTTTTGGCATTTCATTGCTAGTTAAAACGAATCTAGCTGCAATAAACAATAATCTAATATATAATTTCATCACAGCAATTAGTTTAAAACCATGCAGCTCTTTTGAAAAGTCTACACTATAAATACATTTCAATATTTAAAACCCTATTGTGCTGTTTCCTGCATTCCTCTCCGGAAATTGCTAAATCATGTAATGAGACATTAGCATTGCGTATTGTCATTATTGCTGTTTTAACATAACGCAATTGAACCAATACTCGTTTAATTTTGTTAATGTGAGAAAAAAAAATCGAGTTAAATATCTACCACTTTTATTATTGAAGAGGCAGAAAAACAGGTTAGCTAGCACTCACACTTACCAAGACACGGACAGAAGTAGCTTGTTTTATGACATTAAACCTGTTTTTCTCATTTGAAGCAATTGGAGCCCATGTGCCATTGCATTGCAGGTATCTCGAGGCAGCAAAATTTAGTTTACAGTTGCCTCCACCTGGGGTAAACTTAAGTCTTTCGGCGTAGTTTTCTTTTTCAAATGTTGCTAAAGAAACAGATGGTCCCGTTTCGATTTCTAGAAAAATTCCGCATCCTGAAAAAAAGAAACTATTTGATTTAAAAAAAAAATTCTGTCACCTTTTAAAGAGCAGGTGTTGTGTCAACTTATTGGCAGAATAGTATTTAATAGATGGACATCACCTAATAAAGTGTTGTGTTGTATTCGTTCGAGAGGAATTTTTTATTGAACAACTGTCAGTTTAAAAATGTAAGGATAATGTAAATGGATGTTGTTCATTTAAGATTTTGTCTAAATGTCCCTGAAAAATGAACTTAAGCAGAATTTTTACTTTTCTTTCCCAATGACAACTCTAACTTGATAAGGGGAATGCAGAGCTTTAAATCTCAAGGTAGCACCAAAATTTGCAAAGAAATACGATAACCTAATTAGATCAAAGATAAATCTTGCTAGAAATAACTTATGCTTTTACTCCGGCTGACGCTTTTCAAAGATGGCGGGCGGTCATAACGAACGGGTTCAGTCTAGGGTCGTGACAATTTTTCCGCTTTTACAACAATCCCTTTTTTCTTTCATTCTATGCTGGTTAACTATTTCAAAATTATCCCGTCTCAACAGTATAAATTATGGTTAAGCAAAAAATAGGAATAAGACCACAAGATGCGAAAGTACACTTTCAATGTGCTTTCGAAGATAAAACAGCCTGACACTCTTTAAACTGAAACAAACGATGGCCGCCCATTAGAACCCAAACTCATTGGCGTGTTGCTTGAGCCAACGATGTCTTCACGAACTCTTAAAAAGCCGTTAATCATTATCTTTGTTGCTGTTACACGAGTTAACCCAAGAAAGTTTACTAAGTGGTAGGAGTTACTTTATACAAACTAAGATAATGCAATTAAAGTTTAAAAGCATTTTCTATTATATCTAACCTTCTTGTCTTCTAAAAGTTGTTTCTTCTAGGCATCTTCTCGAGCCATTTTTATATTGATCCAGAAAAGCCGGGCTTGTTGCTGGACATCGGCACTCACATGGTTTCTGTGGGGAATTATTTGCCCCGAAACTACCACATTTATCACTTGACTCAATGGTGTTACAAATCTCTTTTGGAATTATGAACCTATCACCAAATTGACCAAAAGTTCGCGAAATGTTGAAATTCAATGCTGTAGACTCGTTGAAAACAAGAACAGCAATAAAAAAAATCACTAGAAAAACATGATTCATGATGCTTTAGATTCAGTCTTTCGTGAGCGATCGGTTTGAGAAGAAATGGTTTTTGACTGTTTTCTTTTACAAGTAGTCAAGTCTTGCAGTAACTTATTGTCCTTGTTTTACGTGAGCATTTTGTGAAATAAAAGGTTCACCACATGTATTGGCTTTAATGCAATTATTCATCACGGTTTTGAGAGCAGGCAGAAAATGCCAATATCTGATCACTTACACAAAGGGAAAACGAACCTATAACGAAAGCCAACGTATATTGATGAATACTGATTTTGAGGTTGTCAGGAAGACTGATGCACTTTCTCAAAATAACGACGTCACTAGTCCAACTAATGTTAAGCATTTAATAATAATGTTAAGCACTTATACAGCGCTCTTTCCCATGTGGATATGATCAAAGGCGCTTAACAATGATTTACAGATGACTCTTGTATTGAGGGTCTTAGATAGTCCGCTATATACGGCTCATAGTAATGTTCAGTAAGAGTTGCCCTCAGTTAGGAGTAAACAGACCACAACACCGGGATCACCTTACTCTTTTTCGACAAGTGACGTGGGTTCTTTTAAGTCCCCCGATAGGATATCGAGAGACTGGACTACGGTTTAACGTCCTTATCCGAGAAGACGCAAAGGTCTAACCGTTTGCAGATGTTAGATGAAAGGCAGCACCTTCTCCTCAGTTGTTTTAAGACCTTGAGTGAAGGTCCGGCACCAGGAATCGAGCCCGGGCCTCCCGCACGAAAGACTGGCGCCTTACCAATTGGGCTAGCCAGGCAGCGGTAAGTAAACGGACATGTTCTTAACAAGGTCTCGAAAAACATGCAACTGGTCGAGGCCATTTCTCCATGCAAAAAATGCAAGACAATGAAAAAGAATGAAAGAAAGTGAAAGCAAAACGCAGTTAGCCAAAAACTTTCGAAGCGTAGACATGGACGATGATTTTAAGTGCGTTTCTGGTTATGTAGTCTGTTTTGCTCGAATCGATATTTTTAATAGATATATTGAAAGCGGAAACTAGCTCACCCACTCTGTAACGAAGAAATATAGATGACTGAAAAATAATCTGTTCACAAACCTTACGGTGCATATGGACCATTCTCAAAACCAATTTACTCAAACTAATGTATCACAATCTCTTTTCTCCTCTTACAACTGTGAAGTATCGTTAGAGGAAGAAAAAACCGAAAAAGATCAATTCAAGCTTCCTTCTATCGACAGTGCTAAAGACAAGCAAGTTGATGAAGTTTTTCAAAATGATTTGCAACCAATAAAGGTGAAGTACAATGTTGGTGGTCAGTCAAGAAAGTTAGAGAACAACCTGTCGAGCAACAAGAAATATTGAAACACTTTGTGACATTATTACTAAACTTGATAAGGGAAGTCGGAAAAAGATTGCGACAATTCGAACAGATAGAAATAACAGCGGCCACTACTTCAAAGGAAAGTTTATGAAGTTAAAGCGGAAGAAGATAGAGAGATTAAACGAACTCTATAACCAAAATGGATAACCTTTGCTTTTGTATGCTTTCTGTTTTTGCAAAGCTTACAGAAAGTGTTTTTCAGTTAGCCAATCAGAACAGATAATTGCAAATCCTCTTGCTACAGCCGGCTGTTCATTGTTTCTGCTACTATTTCATTCTTTAGCTCTGCATGGTTCCCTTTCAACTAAATGGAAATATTTTGAGAAAACCCCTACGTTGGAATATTCATAAGAAACACAGAGCGATGAATCAAACATTTCAGGCAAAGAAACAAAAATTATTTTATTCTTTCTTGGCTTTCATTTCTCTTCATTTTGCGTCGAAGATATCCTTGGAGTCTTATGGGGGAGCTTAAATTGTATAGATAAGGCATTAAAAAGGCCTTCAAACTTAACTTCCGAATTCCTAACTTTAAGCTCGGTCTAGGGATGAATGAAAAACACTGAATGAATCTTGAAAGGTGAAAGAGTCCTAACAGAAGGCTTTTTAGTGTCTATGACAAAAGTCATGGCTTTATTTGAAATTACTGTCCTGGAGAGCGGGTAAGAAAAGAGTAAAAAAATGTCACTCGAAGGAGTGTCTTCTTTCAATGTTTTGTTTCTTCATTCAATGCCGGCTGCTACCGAGTTTCTCTAGATCTACACAAAGGTTTTAAATTTCTAAGAACCAAGCAGTATTTTCTTAGGAACTGAAGACAATAAGTATATTTGGAACATTAGTTCCCTGAAAGCTAAAGAAGTCAAAAAGAAAAATATTTACAAGAAATGAAATCCTCTTTTTTCCCTTATAGCCTTATTCTCAACCGCAGCGTATTATAAACTACTAATCTACTTTTTTTAAATTTTTCTAATTAATCAAATGGGCAAAGGAAGTGTTCACTATTGTTAAGACCAAAGCGTTCAATTTGATTTTATTACAAGAAAAAAGGTTTTACATGAAAACTTCGAAGGGTATAAATATGTTTAAACATAGTAAACTCAGTTTTAGTAGTTAGCATGTTAACTTAACTTGAAACTATATTCTGTCGTCTACTGTTATTTTATAACTTTAATAATCCCACCAATAAATGCATATATTAAAAATGCATACAAAAAAGCTGTATTACAAACGATTAAGAAATAAATATCGGGCAATGGCAAAACGGATTCTATATTAATAGGTTTTAAATTGACCTTCGAACTGCGAAACTTCGTTTTCGAACTAAAAAAAATAACGGTTCAACCCAAACTAAACTAACTGTACTTGTATTTACACTGCTGACTTTAATAAAAGTAAATGCTGTACATAAAAATCTTCACATTACCACTGTCGTTTATTAAACTATGAGCCGAGATCCATTAGTTTCGCCGATAGAATAATTTGTCCTGTAACAAATTGTTAATTCGAAAATTATATAAGTTTATACGCTAAACAAAACAAATACATTTCGTAGTCTAAAATTAGCAGTATTCCCTTACTGGTATATCCACGTAGTGGCTAATTGCTTACTAGCTCATACGAAAAAGAGCCAGATTTCGACTAAGGCAACGCACATTTGATTGACTTTGTATGTCGAATAGCTGAAACTACGTTCTGTTCGAATTCTACTGAACATTTCTTCTATTTAATAACCTTCAAACCAAGGAAAAGACGAAGGTCATTCTAATTCTAAACATAGTTGTTGCTAACATGTTTCGGGGGAGTCAGTTTTGAAGTGACAACGTATAGATTTCGTTTATAGCATACAATCAATCAAACAAAGGCACCTACAAAGGATTACTTTTAAATGATACATTAAAAGTTTTCCGTGTTATAAAAAATTCCCGAGTCACATTAATCTGTTCAGTTGAAATCGTTACTATTAATTGTCGTTTTCAAAGTCATTTAACTTGTAGCATGGAAATTAAACATCACTCTTTGTGCTTTTTCTGATTAACTATTACAATGAAATGATAAAAAAATTAAAAATATCAAAAATATTTAAAAAATTAAGTTAACAATAATGTTTTGTTTTTTTCTGTCAGTGAAATGTGTTTAGAAAAGCAACTTTTTCGTCTATAATCCACCAAAACACTTTCATAATTTGTGAGACTCTGTTCCGTGTTTCCTTTTCATCGTTTGCAATGAAATCCAAAACAAAGCAAAACAAAATAGTGTAAGAGTTTCTTTTACACTTGCCTTTGGTATATTACAGCACAGGCAACCCACGCACTTTACCTGTATAGTGACACTACATTTAATATACGAGATTTGACCACTTTTTTAATACGTAACATAACGCCAACTTAGGTAGCCTTAAAGCGAATCTAGCATCTGCAAACGCTCGTGATTCATTTAATTTATTTCGGTGTAATGTAATTATCTCACATCAATAAGCGAGGCGCAATTGAAACACGAGCCGTTGATAGATGCTAGATTTGCCCGCAATACAAGCTAAAACAAGCGTTGAAATTGATTTGAATGGCAAACAAAGATTTAAAGCCCGTTGCAGGCTTTTATGGGTAGATTTCGCCGAGAGGCGTGCGATCAAAATTAATTAAGTTTGTTGGGAGTTGGTTTTAGTGTATCTCATTATCTTGGCACTTGGTTCACTCGCTTATCGGAATAAACGATTGATCAACAGGGTATAGCTCACTAATGTTAACACAGGCAAGGATTAAGAAAGTAGGCAAATCTCGTATAAAAAATTTTGATTTACTTCATTCATATAAAGCGCGTAGATTTCCTGTGATTATAGCGTGTCAAAGTTTGAACTCCCTGAAGATGATCATACATGAGAAGTTACTAGCCAAACAAAATCAAACAAGATGATTATGAAGGCCATTAACACCAAGGATCCGCTCTGGGGTGTCATAATTGTCATCGACGGGTTTTTCAGTTTTGCTATCTAAAACTATAATGGGAACGTAAGGCTGTTGTGGAGTCTGTTTCATAGACAGACGAAGAGGTGTCGAGGTGCCAACAGGCTCCGGAGTCACAGCGCCATTCCCTTCTTTTCCTTCAGGGACATCGTAAAAGTGTCCTGGAAGGGTAGGGTACTTATGTGTTTTGCTTAAGTCTGGACTGTCAACTGGTGAGTTATTTTCCGGAACATCATAAACAGGAGGGATTTCAGCACTTAGTCGAAACTCAGCTTCAATAACTTCTTCAGAGGGTTGAATGTGATTGTCAGATTTTCTGGGGATCGAGTAGTGTCTCTGATCAAAGCCACCACCTGTAAAATGAACGTGTTTGATACTTCGGTTAGTTAGTTTTTCTCCAAGAAATACCAACAAAGTTCGAGTCTATGATGTATTCGACTGCATTAAGATTGGCTACTCTGAATCTACCGAAAAGTATCAGCAATTTAAAGTAAAGTATGAAGTGGTGCAGTTATATAGCGCCCTTTCCATATACATACTTAAAGGCGCTTCAAAATGATCAGTTTTCCCCCAGCGGAAGAGTTTAAAAAAGGCGCAATTGGCAGCCGCTTCAAAGTGGTTCATGCATACTTATTTTACCGACCCCGGAGGGATGGAAAGCTGAGTGGCCATTAGCAGCAAAAAAGGCCAACCAAATATTCAACTCTTGACCAGGCCTGGAATCGAACCGGGGACCTCAAGATTCGGGGGTGCAGACTCTTTCTACTGCGCCAACCCTTCCGCTGTCAATTTATAAGAAGCGAATAAATAATGAATTTGTTTAACCTGTCTAACGGTGCGAGTTGTTGGGGATTGCAATTTTTTGACCGTTTGCTGCTTTTCTTCTTTAGGAAATGTATACTATAAGACTGTAACCTTGTTCGCTTAAAATCAAGCCTAGTTGCTGTTCCCGTTGAGGATTTTTAGATGAAGCTGAACAACTTCAACGAAGACGGCGGCATTGAGATATCTAAGGCTTGGTTTTCAACCATGTGCAAGCCTCAAACACGAGGCAGATTTCACCGCAGCTCAGAATGCGCCCATTCGACGTATGCTTATTTAAGCTAACAAGATCATAGTCGACACATCGCCTGAAGAAGACTAACAGTAAGCAGCCGAAAAATCTCGGTCTTTGAACAAAGTAACTAAGGATCCTTATCAACGATTTTGAAACAATCTTTCAATTTAAAAGAAGACAGTTTCACTGTCTACCTTCCGATGAAGCAGTGGTATCCGATGTACGTATGGTGTTATAAGCGGAGTCACCCTCGTACCATTCATTTGTTTCGCTCATTGACCTCTTGTACTTCTCTTCTTCCTCTTTTGCTTCTCTTTCTTTGGAGCTGATGTAGGGCGTTCCCAATCCTGCTGGAAGTAACGTTGTTTATTCCATTAGTGCAAATTAGACAGAAGCTTTTGTTTGTTCACTGAGGTTAAACCAATCAGGGCATTAGTGCTTACAAGAAAATGAAGACATAGAGATACCTTATTGCTTCGAGTTATGAAATGGCCGAAAGAAAAACAAATCCTGCTTTCAATATTGCTGTGTTTTATATACTCCGGGTAACTGCACTGTAACTCGCTTTCCTTGTGTGTCAGCGTTGGCGACTGCCTTAAATTTGTTGTCAAGTTGTTCCACAGTATACCACCCCAGTGTAACTGAAACTTCTCCTACAAAAGTCAGTACGTGGGAGCGGTACATTGAATTTGTTCTTGCAACTGCGCAAATTATGTCGTGAAATATTGCACCAAGTGAATGTATTGGTTGTTCAACGAATTGTTTATTAAAAGCAACTTTGAAATGTTTCGTTGGTCCGGCACAAAATTTATGCATTCGAGCTCGCTAAACATCGGCGTTTCGCTTTCGTAGCTAGCAAAAGTTATGATACACTCGGATCCTCTAAATGCACGGCAAGAAAAAAACAATAATTTACTAGTTGAATAAATAAAAAAAAAACCAAATTGCTGAAGATGGTGAATATGAATTGAATGGTTAGTTTACAATACTGACCGTTTCCTTTTTCAACTTTGCTTGTGTTGTCTCCGTACATTTTCAGCCCAGCCTGCATATAACAATGAACCATGAGGGGTGAACATTTGACCTTCAAGGCTTTATGATCAACGGCCAGAAATTTCATGGGCGTGAGGGATGGTGATGGGCGAAACATGTGATCACCCAGGAATGCATTTTCAAATATCTTTAGAGAAATTAGCTACTGATAAAATATAAAATTGTGCAAATGGAGATAAAGTTTAAAACCTTTGAAAAACACCGGTTAAATTTTTTGTAACTGTGCAGTTTCACGGACCAGTCTGATGATCGCCTCGAGCTTGATACTATACAGTTACAAAAATTGTATCCAGTTTTTTAAATGTTATCTACTTTTGCGCAGTTTTATACTTCCTGAAGAATACAGATACATATACCATTAGGGTTTTGAACTTTTAGTCATAGCTTTAGCACATAAACAATGCAATCGAGAGAACTACGTATAGTTTCCGCAAAACTCATGTCTAAACCGTATGCCTTCATCGATATATGAATACATGCATTCAATGCTATATCTTCTTCTAGAACACAGTAAAAAGAGTTGCCAGCACTTTAACCACATAAATTTGAGCGTTTTTGATAGTTTTCAAGTTAGCACGCCTAAAAAGATATTTGTGATAGTATCAACAAATTTGGTATAACATTACCTGTGAGGGCATTGATTGATTGACCCTTCCAAGTTCTTCTCGAGCTAAAACGTAATAAACAGTTTTGTAAGTACCCTAGAAACAGATACAAATAGACTTAAGTATTTAGAGAAGCGACGTGACATTAGAGGAACATATGCATGGTCAGATTTGAAGTAGAAATTACTAATTATTAGTTTCCAAATAGCAAGCGTTTAATTAATTGAAATAAGGATTTGTTGTTGATAAGTTCTTTGATTTAAAACTTTAACTTGAATTGTTTTATTATATAGAAATGTGTGTTGCACTGTCGATACAAACCCACACGTGAGATATATTCAGACAATAATCTCTTCTAAATGTAACTTTATTATACCCACCCGGATAGTGTCTAACCTCGTAGGTACGCTTTTTGATCCTAAAAACAGGAGAAAACAATCGCGTTAAAAGTGAAACCTACCTGAGTATCTTCTCAAAGGCTTTGTAACTTCTCTGTAATGAGAGACACGCTAATTAATAACAGGGCAAACATAATTCATCTGAACAAAGTGCGAATTGAATCGAATAACTTAGAAATTGAAGTTTTCACTGTTTATAATTTTCTTTAGATTTCATTGTTCTTTTTTTTCTTTTTTTCAAGGTTTATAGTGGCTTTGTTACTCTTTTAGCGATTTTTTGTCACTGTCAAGGATATAATTTGTTAAGAAGAAAATTTGCCTGTAATTACCGTAAAAGTATGTTTTCTGCTGGGAATAATATTAAAATAATAGGAATATTCTTTTTAACTTAAGCAACAGTTTAAAAATTTATCAAAGCTGTAGACTTCTATCCAGAAGTCTTCTTAATGATTTTAGTGTCCAGACTTCCCTAGAGCAAGACAACACGGTTCTATAATACACTTTACTGAGCTAGCTGTTCAACACCTAAGCAGTTATCCAGGGAAAATTTTTTCTTAACTTAATTTTTTTTCTGGCCCGGCGTCGGAGGCACAGTGGCCGAGCGGTTAGCGTGTTCGACTCGTAACTAGTCCTAGGGTCGCGAGTTTGAGCCTCGGTCAGACCACTATGCCATGTCCTTGAGAAAGTCTTTTTATTCGACTTTGTTCCAGTCTACGAAGCCGTATAAGTGAATACAAGTTCTGCTGGGGGCTAACATGCGATATATTAGTGTCCTGTCCAGGGGGAGTCGAAGACTCTCATCCGCTTTAGAAACCGGAGATAAGCGCCGGCCTAATGAGCCAGTAGGCTCTAGAAAGGATTTAGCTATTTAGCAGTGTGAATTAGCTATAACAAAACTCAATTGATGAATCAATGAAATTAGACAGAGCAGTCAAGCAGATGCTTATAAGAGTGATTAAACTATAACTGAATCATATGCTTTGGATTTATACCTAGTAACTGTTAAAATGTCTTTTTCATTTTAGGATAACTATACTTATTACTTATTACTACACCATGACATCCCGCTTCAAAAAATACTACACAGTATTTTAATTTTAGTGTTAAGGGGCCACACTCACCGTTTCGTCTTGCGGCGGTTCATAAGCACAACTAGAATAATGCACAGCACAACCAAAAAGATAACACCAAGCACGCCTAGACCAAAGGCAAGGGGCACGATGCTGCTATCGTCATTTTCACGTCTACCTTTGTTTACTACGTTCATCTGGAAAACAAATTTCGTTCGTGTCATTTATACAGTATGCCGCATACAATATCAACAATAACTACATCTTGCGCGAAAAGATCAAGTTTCACAGTTAGTTTCAAGAAACTAAAAAGAAAACACTGATTTAGATTCTTAAAGTAAACACGGTAAGGTACCACCAAATACCACAAAGTGGATTTTTTCTAATTCGATCCGTCTTGTTTATATTTTTTGTTCCTGAAACCTTTTGCAGCATAGAACAGATCAGAACGTTGCCATAGTGAATTCTTCAGGTTGATCTTTCTTAGCATGCATTTTTGCCTTGAAAAATATTCTGAGCATTGTCTTTTTTGTTTCAGTCTTATAAAGTGCTTTTTTACTTATTTTTGTCTAAAAAGTACATGAAATCAGTCGTACTAAGGTTCGTGAGAATCGATTCTCGAATGGACTTTAATAGTTACAAGGGAGCATAATGTTGAAAAAAAAAACTAGCCAGAGGATTTGTGTGTTAATGAGGCTAAGAAACCTTATTCCAACAATGGATTGTAAGCTGCAGCTGTTCAAAGCTGCTATCCTCCCGCACTTCACTTACTGCCACTAACTGCCATCTGGTATGGCATTTTTTTCAGAGCAAGCAATGCCCGAAAACTGGAACGATTACAGGAAGGGGGACTTATGGCAGTTTTCAAAGACCGAAATTTCAGTCTTATCAGGAATTAGTACAGAAACAAAAACTTCCGACCCTGCTGAACAGACGCCTTCAAGACATATGTATATTTTATGTCAAACATAAACTGAGCCCCCCCCCCCCAATATTGTAATACTTTTAACGAACATAAGTCCAAATATAATTTAAGGCAGGTTTAAAACTGTAAAGTATGCAAAACCGTTCGTTACGTTATTCAGGACCCAGGCTTTGGGGGAAGCTCAACTCTGAAGAATTGAGCGACCAAGTCACTTTTATTTCTTAAAAAGAACTTTAAGGAAAGAGGACCTAGCTTTGCTTTTAGATGATGGACGTAGTGCTGCAGTTTGTGCAATCCGTGATAGTTTTAAAGGAGACATTATAGTTTTTATTATCCTTTTTAAATTTTGAGTTTTTTTGTGTTTTATAATTTCTTTGTTGTGTCCCCATATAAGTATATGATATATCACACGCTTGAAGTTTGATACTTTTATAAAGTTGATTGTTATTATCATATTTATTTTTAATATTATTATCATTATTATTATTATCATTATTATCATTATTATTATTATCATTGTTATCACCATTATTATTATTATTATTATCATTATTATCATTATTATTATTATCATTATTATCATTATCATTATTATTATTATTATCATTATTTATTTGTAGATGCCTGGAAACTAACCGTAGGTTCGGTCTCTGGTGGTTTAGCACTTGTTGTACCTGTAGTGGTTTCGGAAGTAACTGCTGTAGTGGTTGTTCTAGCAGTAGGCGTTACCATGGCCGGGCCTGGTGGAACGACAAAGCCAAAATTTCGTGTGAATTAAAAGCGATTCTTTAAACCAAAACACCTAAAATAATTCGTGAACTAGCCATGTACATCTTCAAAATGTGGAAATTAGCACTGTGTAAGAATAAAACTAAGAAATAAAGTATATTTTTTTGTTGTTTGGCTTCCGCTAAGTTGAGTAAAAACTCTCAGTATTAAATAAATAACATTTTAGGATTTTCGTTTAAACAAGTGGAAATTCAAAGCTTTCAAGGATTTCGCAATTTTACCTTGTACCATACTATTGGACAAAAAACCGAATATTAAACTGACAATGACTGTCATAATATTTTTGCTTATAAAATGTTTAAAATGAAAGGCTGAAAGAATTAAAAAAAAAAATTTAAAACGATTTCGATGCTATGGTCATCTTCAGTAATGCTTAAAAGTTGGCGTATTATCTTCAATGAACCTAACACCTTCAGAAGGAAAATAATAGAGGGCCTATTCACGTTTTAAGATAATTTAAAAAAAATTCAGCCTTTCATTTTAAACAAAACAATGACTTACATTGAATATCACCATGGAGCTTGAACAGAAGGCAAGGTTTCGTGAATCCAGCAGGAGAACCTTGTGGTGCACAGGTCATAGCCAATCTGATGATCCTCCCGTCCAAATTTGGAGGATTTGAGGCTTTATTAACCTGCGTGACAGAAATAAAAGGATTGAAAATACTCAGAGTGCGATATAAGGTACATTTTGTTCAGTACTTAGAGCAATTATTTCTTTTGTAAACACTCATGCTCTGCACGTAACCTAAAACTAGACGGAACGTTTGTTATTTGCTTAAAACAAGTGTTGTGATAGTCTTGATATCTGATTTCACATAACAGAAGGTATTTTGATTTTATTTTATTTTACTTCTTACAAAGAAATCTTGCTTTGACCAAGTGTCAAGTCTTAACTCTATATCGATTTTAAATGGCCACTTAATAAAATGACTAAATAAGCCTAAAACAAATGGCCTGCAGTAGTTTTAGCATTTCATTGCTAGTTAAGAAGGATCTAGCTGCAATAAACAGTAATCTAATCATTTCATCACAGCAATTCGCTTAAAACCATGCAGCTCTAAATGCAATGAAAAAAATCGAGTTAAATATCTACCATTATTATTATGAAAGAGGCAGAAAAATGCGATAGCTACACAATCACACTTACCATTACAAGGAGAGAAGTAGTTTGTTTTATGACATTAAACCTGTTTTTCTCATTTGAAGCAATTGGAGCCCACGTGCCATCACAGTGCAGGTATCTTGAGGCAGCAAAATCTAGTTTACAGTCGCCTCCAGCTGGAATAAACTTTAGTCTTTCGGCGAAGTTTTCTTTTTCAAATGTTGCTAAAGAAATAGATGGTCCCGTTTCTTTATCAAGAAAAATTCCGCATCCTGAAAAACAGAAACTATTTGGTTTGAGAAATGCTCTGTCTCTTTTTAAAGAGCATGTGTTGAATCAACTTATTTGTAGAATAGTATTCAATTATCTTTTACAGTTTTTTTTCGAAAATAAGTAAGACCCGTTTTTCTGAAAACTTACACGTTTTTCGCGGAGAGTTTACTCTCCCGTACGTTAAGATGAAAACCGCTGTTTTTTGTTGGAATTTGTTTACCACACGTTGAGGTCAAAAACTGTGTCTCAGTTTTGTTTTTAATTGCTCTGTTGATTAGTTATGATTTTTTGAAGTTTGACTTTCGAAAAATTTGCTAATTATTTCGAAACAAAACCTTTCTAACTGAAGAAGCAAACGGTTTAAAGAAAACTGAGACACGGTTTTGGACTTGGGGTATTTTCCTAACACTGTTCCGAATTTCAGTTGAATTGATAAAACACTAAGGGAGAATAAACTTCTTGAAATCATGAATTTTGCTGAAACTCGAACTCTTCTATCCAGCAGAACTGTTTACACTGTTTGCATAGAGGTGTTTGTGGTTCACACCTTCATCACCCTGCAGCCAATAGTCGTTTGGCAAGTAATCGGAGCTAGCTGAATATATGTCAAACTATCTAAAAATACTTTTGCGGTTGCATCGTTTCAACATTGCATAAATTACTTTGCCCGCACGAGGAATAAAAGTGTTGGTCTTTTTATTTCTGTCATCTTTGAAACACCAGTGCCAAATTCTAGATCTAACTGCAAAAGCCAAAACAATACAAACATTCGAAGAACGATGTTGTCGCTCCGTACATAAACGTGGTACAGCAATAACTAGTGTTTCATACGGGCCGGGACCGGAGTGTGGAAAGCGTGAGGTATGTGGCTTAAATTTTGGTCTCGTATTAAGGACTTTATATGTATAAACTTCTACCCGATAAAAAAGGGGCTCACGATGAGCACAAGTATAGGGGCAAAGAGAAGCCAAACACCGCGGCGAAATTGCTATGTGCATTATTGTGGCTGGAACCATGCTCTACCACAGCTACACTGTCAACTCTTTCACATCTCGTCTCAGTTGGCAAAATTACGTTTTTCGCTATAACTGAAAAACTAAATTTTATTTTAACATTGAATCGGCGAATATCGAAAATATTTCCGAACAGTTCCACATATTCAAAAATAAAAAAAATGTGACATTTGAAAAAAAAAAAATCGTCAAAAAGCCTCCTGTGTATCCTTAAGATTTTGTCTAATTGTCCCTGAATGAACTGAAGCAGAAAGTTTTTCTTTCCTTTCCCATTAACATCTCTAATTTGATAGGGGAATGCAAAGCTTAAAATCGATTTGTAATTCTATTATATAATCTCAAGGTAGCATCAATTTTGCAAAGAAGATCGATAACCTAACTGAACAAAGACAAATCTTGCTAAAAATAACAAACACTTTTACTCCGGCTGACGCTTTTCAAATATGGCGGACGGTCATAACGAACGGCTCGTTCTAGGGTCGTGACAATGTTTAAGCTTTTACAACAATCTCTTTTTTTCTTTCATTCTATACTGGTTAACTATTTCAAAATTTTCCCCTCCCAACAGCATATGGTTAAGCAAAAGAACGGGAACAAGATCACAAATAGAAAATCGGATGGGACAAGTCCACAATGTGCTTCCGAAGATAAAACAGCCCAACCCTCTACACTAAAACAAACGATAGCCGCCCAAGAATCCAAAATCATTGTAATTGGCGTGTTGCTTGAGCCAACGATGTCTTCACGAACTCTAAAAAATCGTTATTCATCTTCTTTGTAGTTGCTTCATTAGTTAACTCCAAATCGTTTTTCAAGAAAGTTTAGTTTACTAAGTGATAGGGGTTAGTTTATACAAACTAAGATAGTGCAATTGAAGTTTAAAAGCATCTTCTAGTATATCTAACCTTCTTGTCTTCTAAAAGTTGTTTCTTCTAGGCATCTTCTAGAGCCATTTTTATGTTGATCCAGAAAAGCCGGACTTGTTGCTGGACATCGGCACTCACATGGTTTCTGCGGGGAATTATTTGCCCCGAAACTACCACATTTATCACTTGACTCAATGTTGTTGCAAATCTCTTTTGGAATTATGAACCTGTCACCAAATTGACCAAAAGCTCGCGAAATGTTGAAATTCAGTGCCGTAGACTCGTTAAAAACAAGGACAGCTATAAAAAAAATCACTAGAAAAACACGGTTCATGATGCTTTAGAGTTAGTCTTTCGAGAGCGATCGGTCTCAAAAGGAACGTCTTTTGACAGATTAGTTTTCTTTTACAGGTAGTCAAGTCTTGCAGCAACTTATTGTCCTGATTTTATGTGAGCATATCGTGAAATAAAAGGTTCACCACATGTGCTGGCTTTAAGACTATTATTCATCACGGTTGAGAGAACACGCTTAAGATACCAATATCTGATTACTTCCACAAAGAGAAAACGAACCTATAACAAACCGCAACGTATATTGATGAACACGGGTTTCGAGGTTGTCAGGATGAATGCACTCTCTCAAAATAACGACGTCATTAGTTCAAGTACACGGACATGTTGTAAATAAGGTTTCGTAAAACATGTGCCTGGTCGAGGCCATTTTTCCATGGAAAAAAATGCAAGACAATAAAAAAACTTAAATGAGTACACAGGAATAAAAGAAACTGAAAGCAAAAGCCAGTTAGCCTAAAGCTTACGAAACTTAGACATGGACGATGAAACTAAGTGCGTTTACTGGATATGTAGTCTTCTTTGCTGGAATCGATATTTTTAATAGATATATTGAAAGCAGAAACTAACTCACACACGCTGTTACGAAGAGTGATATAGGTGACTGAACAATAGTTCCTTTGCAGACCTTATGGTGGCTTTAACAGGAACTAAAGTGAAGGTTTGGTTTTGGACCTTTTACGTCACGTTTACTTTATTCAAACTTATTGTTTTCAAACAGCAATAGTCAGGCTCTGCTTGTGCCGCATCATTGTATAACCATGTTTTACAAGCTTCAGTTTTTGAAGTTTAAAAAATAATTTCAGATACTGTCAAGAAAACCAAATACGCCAACAAATTACAAAGATAATACATTCCAATATAAACAATTCATGATATGAATAGAAGACATTTCTGCTAATTTTAGGACAGATATCACGGATCCAGCTACTTCTCTGCTACTTGTTCGTTTAACGGATGCGTTTATCAAAGAATCCTCCAAAGTTTCTTGCGTTTTGTTAAAAATAAATATCCTTAGAGACAAAAGCAACTCATACTGATTCAGCGAAAACGAATTCTCCGTGAACTATTTTAAATTACTAGAGTTTTAACAACTAGCTTTTTTTATTCAGTTTCAAACCAAAAACAGATTAGCTAGACTTGATAAGAAAACGCATACGGAATAGAAGCTCTTATTTGCTTAAAAAGTATTTTTATCCCTGATTTGAACGAAGAACTAAATCAATACACAGTTAATGCTAAACTCATTATTAATAGTTGTTGTTGTACTCATTAGCCAATACTCGCGCGGAAAACGATTAGCTTTTAATGTTCGTGGGAAAAATGCAACCCCATTCTTTTACGAAGCACTTAATAAAAACGCCGTGATAAATGAAGCTTGTAGCTCAAGCCATTCAACTATCGAATCTCACCTGCGTTAAAAAATTAGTTGTATGCTATAAACAAACAATTTCAGAAATGAAAGTATCATTTACAAAGAAAACAAGTAAGCTTGTTCATATAGCAAACCCAAGCATTTTAGGCTTTGCTATTATCAAGCTAGGATACGTGCATGGCCTCTGACCAGACCGGCTTTATAAATACTTGGTCTTAAAACAGGAGAGATACTGGGGCCTACACAAAGATTAAGAACAGTATTCAGTCCCAGTTTTCTATCATACGGCATTTGATTTGTCTGTATTTATAGATAATTTTCTAAAAAAATATGTGCAGAATAACGCCTAATGACTCAGTCTCAGGCGTTTAAGTAACGTAATGAAAATGATAAGGAGGGAAGGAACGTGGGAAATCGTAACAAACGTATAACGTTCCAAATGTGTGAGAGATGAACAAAGAACTATAAATTGGGACCTGCATTCACTACTTAGAGAAATGGGAGCCAACAGGTTGCTTTCTTAAGCCCTGTTATATACCACGCAACAACTCTATTAGTTTGATTGATCAACATTAAATTTCCTTGGCTGATTTTGTATTCAGATAAGGATACTATGTGCCCATTTTACTCTTGTCAAACGAGGATGTCTCCCAATACAATTATAATAGGGTAAATGTCAATTCATTTGTTTAAGGAGTATACTAAATAATTGTTTTTGTTTGAGGAACATATTTTTTTCGTTTTTTTCTTTTTTTTGTTACAATTCTTTAAGTTAGAAAATCTTTAAGAAACTCTTTTAGAAAAGCATTGTAAAGTAAACAAACATTCGGATACCTATACAAACACACTAGTTTTAAATACTTAGAGGAGAGGGAAAAATGATTGGTGGTAGTAAACAACCGCAGGAAAGCACTTCGCATCTTTTTGTTGATTTGGGTTCGATCTAACAGGAACATTGAGCTTTAGCCTCACGACGACTACATGCTTTGGTACGCTTTGCTTCCTTCTATTCTGGAAGCTTATGGTGCACGTCTAAGTTTTATCGTGCGAGAGAAACAGAAACAAAACCACTGAAATATTGTTAACATTGGTGATAGTAAACAACTTCCGGAGAGCACTTCGCATCTTCGTGTTGATTTGGGTTTGATCTAACACTAACAGGAACATTGAGCTTAAATCGCCGATGACTACATGCTTTGATGCTCCTTGCTTCCTTCTGCTTTGAAAGCTTACGGTGCACGTCTAAGTTTTATCTTGCAAGAGAAACCGAAACAAAACCACTGAAATATTGTTAACATGCTATTTGGAGCTATCGTTGACATCAGATGTTCTGAAACAGAAAAACATGACAGAAACTCAATCTGAAATGACGCAACGCTACAGAAACCACTGAAGTCAAACCTTATGACACCGTTGGCCCTCTTTACTTGTAAACCTTTAAGTCAATATCTTTGGTGCCTATCCCTGCTTGACTCTGGTGCGCACTTAAACGGAGTCAAAAGTGCACAAACCAGTAGTAGTTATTGACTCACAAAGATCGACCGCCAGACAGAAACGATTTGAAGCATATGGCCTTTGATATTCTGGTAAAGTTTCTAAAACTATAAGACAAGGTTTCTAAAAATACTTACAGGTGACCTAGTTACCAGACACGACGTCCGACAAGAAGTACAAACCACCGAGTGTTTAGAGTATCGACTCGTTAGGTATACGTTTCAAGAAATACAGTTGAACCCCGGTTACTCGAACCCTCTATTAATCAAATTCCTTGCTTCCTTGCTAAATTTCTTCTAGGATTTGCTTCACATGTTTACTGAATATTTAACCCCTCTAACTCAAAACCTCGGTATATCGAAAAAATTCAATTTCCCTCGGCAAGTCGAGTTATCGGAGGCGAAGTTGAATTATACGTTATTAGATTCCGTTTTCAATTAGTCTAGTCCTGATAACGAATTGCTTGAATTATGTTTATTGTACTTGCACAACGCCCAACAAGAAGCCGAAGTTCTTTGTGCATTGTGCCCAGAGTCAGGCCATTTCGTCTAGTCGAATACAACACTGAACATCAAAAGGCAATCTTGCTGCAAAAGAAAATTAAAGTCTAGATGTGCAAAACCGGGCTTAATGCTATTAAAATCTTTGTAAAAATTTCTCATGACCAATATCCGCGCTCAACTGCTGTGGTGTTGTATACCAACAAGTATAGTTCTATGGGTCCGGTTTGGAAGTACCGATAAGAGGCAACATCATATTTTGATAAATATAGGTTCAAGAGTCCTGGTAAGAAGTGTTGAAGTATTTCTTGAAGTTTGGCTTCTCTGCGAGTGAAAAGCACTAGAGTTAGAATCACGAAATCTTCAAAGACGCAATAGTTTCAGCAATAGAATTTGTTATGCTTTGCTATACATCGTGTACAAAGTACATTAACTCGTTGAATCCTGTATCTGAATCGCAATTTAATTTTAATTTAATTTGTTGTTGTTGTTTAAAGGCCTTGTTTACCCATGTAACTTAAATGTCACAAATAGCATTTGCGTCACAGTATTAATACCTTGTGCAATGTAAAAAAAAACATTCGCTATTCGAAATTTGTGATGTATAATATATACCTGTCTAAGTTTGTAAGAAAGTGAGCTGTACTAAAATAGAAATAAGAGTAACTGTACGTTTTCAGCGCTAAATTGTGCATGGCCATTTACTGTCATGACGTCATATTTTGCAAAATTTTTGAAGAGATGACCTTCAGGGAACAAAATAAAGTTGTTCGTGCCATGCAGGGCGCCAACTTGGGGCATGGTCAGATATCAAGCAAGATTAACAATGTTGAAGTAACCACAGTGGCGTTCATCAAGTATTTCTGAAATTTCTAGCTCACATATTTTTAAACGTATCAAGTATATCTAGGGCGTTAACAGGAAGAGGGGTCTTCAACCGTTTTACAAAATTCTAGCCAATTGAGTGTTGTTGCGCGTGCAACATTTAAAATCTCCATAATACGCAACGCTGGAGGTTGACAATATGACAATTAAAGTTTGCTAATTAAAAATTAAGAAGCCTTTTCCAGCTGATAATTTCAGCAAAAAGAGAAAGAAAGAAAGGCCGAGTATGTTCATCTGTAAAAGTCAGTAAGCTATATTTTGGCAACCTTCATGCCATCATCAGACTAATGATGGCATGAAGGTTGCCGAAATATAACTTATTGACTTTTAAGATCTTGTTCCCAGTTATCTGTACACAGATGAACATACTTGGCCTTTCTTTCATTCTTTATAAGAATTAAGACTTTGAAGACTTGCCTAACTTGAAAAAACAACTTGTGTGCAAGTGTCTGCTCCAACAAATGATGTTGAGCCCGAAGTAAGAGATGAATTTTATGAGTAGTTACAAGCAATAATTGAAAGAGTTCCGTCCCATGATATGCTAGTAGCGGTAGACGATTGGAACGCGAAAGTAGGAAGGCCTCTGCTAGGGTCAGGAAGAAGCATGCACTGGTAGGAGATAGAACTGACAGTGGTAAGAGATTTGTAAACTTTGTCCACAAAAACCTAGCGATTACTTCAGCAATGTTCCCTCACAAAGAAATCCATAGATAAACATGGTTGTCACCTGACGGGCTTTACAAGAACCAAATTGACCATATTGCTGTTAACGCGAAGTTCAAAAGATCTGTCCGCGACACCAGAGCGTATAGAGGAGCCGACGTCGGAAGTGATCATAATCTTGTTATTGCTGAAATACCACATCGAGGAAATACGAGATCAGAAAACTGAACAGCAAAGATGTACAGAAAGAAGTTTTTCTTGAGTTGCGTAATGGGCTCAGTTGCATAAACTTAAAGATTGAAGAAACAAGCGATAAAGAAGAGGAAGATGTTAATAGAGCTCGAGGAACCGAGGTTGACAGTAATATTGAAAACTCTTTGCAAGAAATTAATTCGAATTCAATGGAATTCGATAGATTTCCCATTTAATTAAATAGAAAAGTTTAATTGAATTTCCATAAAATTATATACAACTCAGTAGAGTATAGAGGTGTAACACAGACCGTTTTTGCTGTGGTAAGTTGTTATTTTACCAAGAAAAATGCGCAGGTACAGTGTAACCAAGGTGTACCAAGGTATAATTTACCTTTGGAAGTAACTATAGTCATTCATAAAATCAAAGAGGCTCAAAGCCAACTCATTCATACTTGAGTAATATTTTCCGTCAGTATGGAACTGAAACTCAATATTGTCCTGTTCATTTGCCACAGTTGTTTATTTTCTAAAACAATGAGAAAAAAGGCTATTTTTTTATCAAATCCGGGGTCGTAATTTACGAGTTGGTCCACAGCGAACTCCAAAACACGAAATAAAGATGTTATATTTACCCTAGCTGCTGCTAGCACGATTTCAGCGAGCAAAATGATAACACTTTATGAATCTACAATCTTGACCACAGTAAACCGAAACCTCGGTTTATTCTCAAGTCTAAATTAAACAGGACTTGACTCAGAATCAAAGAAGCTTTGTAATTAGACGATAGTTCCTGATAGTTGATACTGGTAAACGATTTAAAAAGGGGCTTTAAATAACACATATATCATAAACTGAAGATATTCAAGTGTTAAATAACAAATAGAGAGCGCGCGTGGTTCAGAGGCAATTCATTAAAAAATAAATTTGATCAAAATCTAAACTTACATCCTTCCCCAACGTTAACTTTCTCAGATAAATTGCATTAATACCCCTTGCAAGTTCTTACTGTATGTAATACTTTGTACTTACAGCAACCTATTAGGGTTATTTTGTGCCTTGGGAACAGCTTGGTGTCGACCGGAAATCGTTGCACCTAAACTTCAACGGTTAGATTTTCCTCTTCGGATAGAACGACATCGGCTCTTAGCTACAACCAGCTTTTCATTAACCATACTTCTGCTGTTCTAGTTTTGCCATTCAGAACAACAAGGGAAGCCCGTTTTTTAGTAACATTTAAATCAATAACACTGAACGCAACACACTTTTGAATTGCAGCGTGCAAGGCGCTCTTCGTTCCTCAAAGCGAGGCTAATCTCGTTCCCAGGATATACAAAAGCAATGGGCGAGCGCGGCATGTAATGATTCTATCGATCAATTCAAGAGTTTTCAAAGGTTTTGTTACCTTGCGGAGATCAAGCAGTTACTACCTTTTTACTGAATTCAATAGACCTCAGTTGAATTCGAGTCTCTGCAACATAGTATCCTTGCCATTCAAAATAATTCATATAATGATGTTTTCCAAAGTTAAGCTTTCACAACTTTTTTGCGTTGTGTTGAGTTGTTTTGAAACGTTAAGAGTTCTATTGAATTTTGAAGATTTCAAACTCTTTTGAGAGAATCTGTGGAATTGATTTCGCGATCGCAGGGTGTTGGAAGAGTGTAAAAGAGGTATTCAATGAAACAGCCAAAAACGTGTTAGGCTTTAAATAGAGAAAGAGTAAAAAATGGATCAGCACGAAAAAGGGGAAAAATTGAAGAAAGAAGAAAACTACAGATAAAAGTAAACGAAACAAAATCAGCCAGACTTCGTTCAAGATTCCAAGCAGAATACCAGTCAAAAAACAAGGAGATAAAACGTAGTGTTCGTAAAGACAAGAGAGAATGGACGGAGAATATAGCGAGGGAAGCAGAAGATGCGGCAAGTAAAGGAAAAATGAAGGGAGTTTACGAGGCAATGCAACTATGCAATGGAAAGCCCAAACCCATTGATTTGGTAAAAAACAAAGACGGAAATATGTTAACCAAAGATGATGAAATAAGGAAAAGATCGGGTGAACATTTCGACGAAGTGTTTAATGAACCAGCACCAAGTTCAGAGGCTTACGTAGACGAAGAAACAGAATGTGTTGATGACGTCGAGATTGGGTGTATCACAAGAGCTAAAATTAGAAATGCGGTACACAAAATGAAGAAGGGAAAAGCAACAGGATTTGACTCGATAACAATTGAACTAATGAGAGCAGCTGGCGATGTCACCACAGAATTACTTTATGAGTTGTTTACCAAAATTTGGGAGAAAGAGGAAATACCAGAAGATTGGTTAAGGGATACCATAGAGAGGTGATCTGACTGACTGTAACAACAAAGGGGGATTACTCTAATACTTGTAATCATGAAGATATTCGGATCAGCTATCGTCAACCGAATCAAAGTAGGCGTAAACAACAAGTTGACGAACGAGCAAGCAGGGTACAGACAAGCCGTAGCACTACAGAGAAAACTTTGATTCGTGCTGTGTAACATCATCGAGCAAGAGATAGAGTAGAACTCCAATCTGTATATATGCTTCGTTGACTTTGAGAAAGCGTTTGATAGTGTTCATAGGAAAACATTGAGGAAACTTCTAAAGAGCTATGGGATCCCTGACAAGCTAGTCAACACGATTAAAGCAATGTACAGAAGTGGCAAGTGTGCATGCGGTAATTAACGGACTGGAACAGAAGCTGTACAATGGTTCGACGTTACATCCGGAGTTAAGTGTAAGGGTGCGTTATGTCTGGCCTCCTATTCATAACAGTAATGGACTGAATAATGACGAAAACTGTAGAAAATAACAACAATGGAATAAGGTGGAATTTTGTAACTGTATTAGAAGATACTGGTATCGCAGACGATATCGCCTTGCTATTAAGCAAGAAGGCACATATTCAAGGAAAGTGGACTACTTGAACAAACAATGCCAGACACTCGGAATGAAAACCAGCACTAAGAAGACGAAACTCATGAGGTATAACGCCAAAGACCAAAGTCCCATGTTAATTGATGGAAAAGATGTAGATTATGTTGACAGTTTTACGTACTTAGGTTCGATAGTTAACACGACTGGGGATGAGGAAAAGGATATAGCAGCTAGAGTTAGAAAAGCAAGATCATTATTTAACAAATTGACCAAGGCCTGGAAGAGTACCCAATACAGTATACGAACAAAACAAGGAAATTTAACTCAAATGTTCTAACTGTCGCCTTATATGGCAGCGAGACCTGGCGCATGACGAAAAATGATGAAGACAAACTGGAGAGCTTCCAACAAAAATGCTGACAAAAAATTCTGAAAATCCATTGGCCAATGAAAGTAACGAATTAGTTAGAGAGAGAACAAGATCGGAAACAATGAGTACACAGATAAAATCACCAAGAACTGCACTAACATAGGCACCAGAAGGGAAGAGAGGTCGTCCGAGAGAAACCTGGAGAAGAACAGTACTAGTGGAAAGAGAGAGATGTGAGAGAGGCAGCTAAAATAGCAGCAGAGAGAGAGAGGGGGGGGGGAGAGAGAGAAAAACACGGAGAGAGAGAGAGAGAGAGAGAGAGAGAGAGAGAGAGAGAGAGAGAGAGAGAGAAAGAGAGTGTTTTTGAGTGTGAAAAATTTAAAATATAATAAGACACAACGCTGGAGGTTCTGCAAAACGTTTGACAATTACAATTTTCTAATTAAGAATTCAGACTTTCAAGACTTGACTAACTTACTGACAGGCTATAAATTATTGGCATTAATTAAAATTTGTTCAATTTCACAGAATACTCCGCAAACATAATAGGAAAGCACTTCAAATTAACGTGGAATGATAGACCTGAGAAATCGAATCGAGAAAAAAGTGACCATATAAAAGCTGTAAGCCTAGTTTTGGCCTCGCAGGGCCGTATTATTAGTGCCGTTCTTTTTTTCAAATCCAGTTTCTTCCTACAAATAGTTTCAATGTATCAAAGTAATACAACCTTTTTTTTGTTTTAGAGCGAGCTTAAAAAGTTAAGCACCTCTTGAAAGCTAAGCTAAAGCGAAAGTAGCAGTAGTAGGACAAACGATTCAAACTGAAACGGGGGAATCAGCAAAAAGGTTTTTCCAGCTGGAAAAGATTTTAAAAGGCGCCTTGATTCTTTTCCCACCTATACTAGTTTAGTTAAATCATACTAGTGGTCTATCATGAATGCTGCATTCTGACGGGCTACGCTACTCATAGGCTATTAGTGATAGCCTACAAGTAGTGCTTGCGCGTGATCATATTTGTCGTAAACATTAAAAAATTAATTTTAGAGCTTTAATAAAAGATTTTTTACTTCTGATTTTTGACCAACTAGTATAATTTTACTAAAACAATTATCCCTCTCGCCCTCATGGGCTAGTAG
>JAOBAT010071412.1:0-21803 GCA_026413305.1 Hydrozoanthus tunicans | reverse complement strand
GTAGTAGTAGTAGTAGTAGTAGTAGTAGTAGTAGTAGTAGTAGTAGTAGTAGTAGTAGTAGTAGTAGTTGTTGTTGTAGTAGTAGTACTAAATACTAATATGTTCATGCTGGGGTTCGATAATTAAGGTCTAGTTCTTTTTTTTGGACGAGAGACAAAATCCCAAAATAAAGGAAAAAAAATACGTTAATGAATTCTGGTTCAGTAAACATTATAAGAAAGAAACGTTCAGCTCTATTCGTACTTACCGTTGTTAACATCACACGCCGCTTTATCAACCCGATTAGAGTCTCTCTTGATAGAGTTTCTGACTGGTTTGATCGGAGCAGGGCCATGTATGCCCACCTTTATTCCCCCCGTAAAGTTCAGGTTCATATACTGTGGCTCTTGACCTTTGGATATAGCTGAAATAAGAGATTAAGCTCTCTGTTTATTCTACTAAAGTAAATACAACAAAAATCGTTCACCTATGCAATGCCAGTTACTTGTGTAGCAATAAAGTGAGAAATAAGCGGCAAACTCAGAAATATTACGGCAGTCCTCGCGCTTTGTTTAACAGCACGCTTTTCACTTTCTGACGACCAATGATGCCCAGGTCCTTTCAATTTTGCGCCGCCACCGAAGTGCAGTTCGGGGTTGTTAGGGACCAATAAAGAAATTAAGCACGGTTTGTTTGTTTTCGGTGTTTTTACTTGTTTTTTGAAAGAAAAAATATAGGATTTCGCTAAAATGCGAGGTCGACCTGCGCACCAGCAACATGTTCATTGCGCTGACCAGATGTGTTGAAACTTGGCCGTTGCCATCAGTAATGAAAATATTATTTTAGTCAGTTTCAGCCACTGCCTTCTGTATGTACTTAGTATAATAACTCACCGATTTTGTCCTCTGGTATCCCCTCATAGATAGGGTTCGGCTGGGCTGGTGTGTAACGGAAGTTCTAGGGTGATTAAAATACTGTTAGGTGGAACAATCTATATTGTTATATATGGTTCCGGGGACGTATCATTGAAATATCAACGTTTTCATGAATGCGTACTGTTGTGCACGTGTAAGAAATCACTTAAAAAGCGGTCAAAGTACTCAATAACTTAATAAGGGAAAAACACTGAATATATGCGGCTTGTGCTTGCGTCAGCCCACACACTTTTTTTTTGTGCTCTACAGCGTGGTTTACAACCAACATCACCAACTGTGGCTTTTTATTCGTCAAAAGGAGTCAGTAGAATCAATTGAGGTGTGCTGTGGCTTGTTCTTGCTGTTTAAAACAGTTGGCATTTGATTGTCCCTATCTTGAAGCAACTTCCAGCTAGCTAACAAGTTGTTACTTCTGAATACACAGTAAACGTTTTCTTACAATGAAATGGGTATGAAGTTAGAAAAAGATGATTAAGAAATATAATGTTCACTGATGTGTCGCTGAAATTGTCAAACAAATAACAAACTTGAGCCTGATCAAAGTTAAATGCGACGTATTAGAGATGTGTATATATAACAGAAACAACTAAACAGGTAGAGCGTAAGCACTTTCTCACCAGTTTGCCTGTTTGTGTTTTCTCCCCACAATCTATAAAAACAGCCAAAATAGTAATTTTAGAAAATTGGTATTTCAATAGCTCAAGAATGTATACGGGGGGGGGAAGGAATCATTAACCACAACTTTTCTTTCGGAACATTCAAGTGGTTAATACATTTCTGCTTCGGTGAACATTTTTCCAGAAAAAAAAAAACACCGCAAAACGCTCTCCATTTTCACAGAGCGTCTACTCAATAGAAAATTCTTGAACGCACGCGCTGGTTTCCCGCCAATTTTTATTGGCTTACGAAAGCCCGCGAAAAAAGTTGTAAGTGTATTAAAAAGGTCGCTTTATCTGAAAACCGCCATAGCCTTTCAAAATAGAAGAGTGACGTCACGCGTCATCGACACAATCTTCACACTGAGCAAGGTCAGTTTCCTGTTTATTAATTAACATTTTTCAATGATTAAGAATAGTGCATTCCTAGTTTGTGCTCTAGCTTTTATTGCATCGAATAAAAGGGAAATTAACTAAACTTGAAACTGTTTCTTGCATTTTGAGACTTTTTCAACTTACCTGCATTGTTGAGTGGTGGTGTCGGCGGTAAATTCACCTTATAAAAATTCTTTCGAAGAGCCCTTTGAGAAAAAGAATTCGAGGTATTTTAGCATACTAGTTAATTTCTACTGACAACAATGATCTTTAGGTTTTTTTTTTAATAAGATCAGATTGTGACAAGCCAGTAGACTGCAGTAGGACTATGAAAAGAGACCAGAAAAAGGATGTGTTATGTGTCTAGACAGAGTTGCCCTCGAAATGCGTCTTGAAAGATAATTCGTCTGAACGCATAACACGGCTTATGCCCGTCTTAATACTGCAGATACACAACCAGCCGAACTACAAGTGTTTTCCCTACTTTGTAAGTGCATTTATCTAGATGAATAATTCGTCTAGTTATTCATACCGGCCGTCTTAACAGTAGACTCATAACACGAGAGACGCTTTTCGATCTGTCTGAACGAATAACGCGTTCTGTAGCATTAAAGAGTCAACTACTTATATTCTTATCAAAACAAAGCTGGGCATGCGCAATGAATTTAAATCAAAACTTACGCACAACAACCAAATTCTTTCACTTAGTTAAGCATCTTTAAAACTCCTTGAAAAAACCGAAACGTCGGTTGTTTTGAGTCAAAAAATCTTTGTTTTAAAACAGTTATTATAAAATAATTTGTAATCTAAGTACTGTACATATAACTTGGCTTTCCGAGGCGCTCCTAACTTTAAAATTATTTCTGAAAACATCAACTATTAACTATAGGCTAAAACCAAAACATTAATGGGAAATCATGGACGATACGCTCACCTCTGTTTCCTCTGCTGAAAACAAAACACAGCTATGCAAACCAAGAAAATGAGAAAAATTATCGCCGCAACAACACCGCCGGCGATGGCGCCAACGTTGGAATCGTCGTCACCAGACGTTCTTGACTTGTTTTTAGTTCCACTGTTAACGTTAATGTCGACTGTGTTGTGACCAGAGGTAGTGTTGATGCGATGTCGTGTTGGACGAGACATCTTACTCTGATTGTGAGACGAGAAACACACTTAAAAGTTAGCAGAATACATTTTTTAGAATATGGTAGCACAAGTATATAAAAAAAAACTAAATGTATTTATTTATTTACATTATTTAAACAGAAATTCCAGCTCAACGAAACTTGTTTAAATGGAGATCTGTATAGAATAATACGAATAAATTATAAACTATAAAAATGAAAACAAAAAAAGAAATCATACAAAGAGTTCATAAGAGTGAAAATTAACTGAGTCAACTAGGTGCTAACATGTGACCTTGTCACAAGTTAGCACCCAGCAGGTTGGCTGGTACCAATATGTACAGCTCAGTTCGGTCATTAAATGTCTTGCTCAAGGACACAACCGACAATGGCCTGGCCGGGGCTCCAACTCGCGACCCAGGGATTACGAATTGAACACGCTAACCGCTTGGCCACTGCTCACATGTATGCATCGTAAAATAAGAAAAGACCGCCTTTCAGTAAATATTCCAAGTAAAGAACCAAACGAATGAAATGAACACTATAATGGTTTCAAGCATGGCTTCGTGCTTTTGAAATATTATCTACTATTGAGTTAACTGTTACTAAAAATCAATTGAACATAAATCTTACTCATAAAATTACTTTTGAATACAAATAGTTAACAAAGGGCTGGAACCCTTAAGAATGTCCTAGGGAGTAAATTCAACTAGTTTATTTTTCAGACCAGTTTAAGATATTAATGTTTTATACTGACCGGAACGGATGTTGGCAGCGTTGGCAGTTCAGTTGGAGGTGGTTTGGTTGGGTCGACAGGACCTGGTAAAGTCAAACTCAGTAAAACACACGCAGCACTGATTTCAAGGCTAATAGACCTGGATATGCTCAATGAATTTAATTATATAGTGACGCGACCTGACATTAACGGTGCACATGTTCATTAGTCAAGCAAAAAGGTCACAATGAGCATGCGCGCTTGAGTTTGCACCAGGAATATTATCCTAGATTTAAGTAAGAGTTGCATCTTAACCGTTTATAATCGTGTACACTAATTTCTTTTTCCAGATTCAGTGTTAGAACTTTTTCTTTAACAATTTTGAACTGTGCATGTAACAAAACGTTTTAGTGGGTGTTGGTTTAACTACAATTGCTCGGCTAATCTTGCACGTGCTAATGATATGCATGGAAACAGCAAGTAAATGGCACTGAGGCCTGACGGGTCAGAAAGAACTAAACCTGTGTCTGTAAAACAAGGAACAATTAAAGTGCTTCAATCAACTAAGTAATTCAAACCATCAATTACAACAGCCATGATGTTAATAACGTGGTAAGAACAACAGACGAAATAAATTTGACAGAACAAGCGAGAGTGAGAGCATATTAGAAAGCGAAAAAGAAAGAAATTACCGGCATCGTCAAGATAAATACAACTTACACTTCAGTATTCCCTTTATCTTGAACAGCAAACATGGATTTTCAGTTTTAAGCTTGCAAGTGAAAGCAAGCTTGATGAGTCGCCCTTGTAAATGAGAATCATCTGCTGTTATATTCACCTGTTGGGTTGGAAACTTACGTAAAAACAAGCCTCTGAGGAGAATAACAACGTACCTAAAACAGGAATAACAACAAGAGCAAAAACTAGGAAATAAAGAACTACAGCAAGAACAAGAACGAGAACAAGGACGAGAGCCAGAACGTGTAGGAAAACTTGAATAAGAACGAGAACGAGAACGTAAACGTAAATATAAACGTAAACGCGATTAACTTGAACAAGAACAAGAACAAGATACTTACATGTAACTCATATTTCCGTTGTGTGCGTTCCATTGGTACGTAAATTAGTGTAAAGGAGTCCTGAGTCATTATTGGTTTCCAGGCTCCATCACACGCAAGGTATTTTGAACTCGATTCATCTACCTGACATTCTTCTTGCATCCAGAGATTTTGGATCCCCGTTGTTTCAAGCTTCAATAGACGCCTCCCAGAACGAATTTCACAACCTGAAGACACGAAGCAAGACACCAAGTCGTCAAACAACTCAACATGTTATTTTGAAAATTTAAGAAACACGAAGAAAAGACCCATTTCTTTCTCTGTCTTCCGATCGTCTCATGTAAGCGAATCCAGCATCCACAATTTCTTTTTAGCTCTGGCATCCAACATCCAGAGCATCAAAGCGATCAGGATCCGTTATCCACTGGCAAGGCATCCAGCGTCCAGAAACAAGCTGCATCCAGCATCAACTACTTTTTTAGCTCTGGCATCCAACAACCAGAGCATCAGAGCGATCGGGATCCGACGTGCACTGGCAAGGCATCCAGCATCCAGAAACAAGCTGTATCCAGCATCCACTACTTTTTTAGCCTTGGAATCCTACATCCAGAGCATCAGAACGATATCCACTGGCAATGTATCCAGCGTCCAGAAACAAACTGCATCCAGTATCCACTACTTTTTTACCTCTGGCATTCAACATCCAAAGCATCAGAGCTATCAGGATCCGACATCTTTTGGCAATGCATCCAGCATCCAGAAACAAGCTGCACCTCATCCAATGCGTCCATTATCGAATTAATGCTACAACCTAGGCTTCTGGCATCCAGAGGGTAGGGATCCGGCATTCATTAGTGCTTTGGATGCGCTTACATGGGGCGACTTCCAAGGGTAAGGGGTTGGGGGTGATTTGTTTTAGCTCATTACGATTACAAAACAAAACAAGTTATCATCCATTCCTTCGAATTGTCCAAGTAGAAACCAACTGGCTCACTACGCTTGACCTTATGAAATTCAAGAAAAAGGCTTATCATCAAGTAGCCAGTTTTTGCTTTTCGCTTTGGCAATTCTATAGCGGACATTTCGACTGGATGGAGTCTAAAAGGAACCTGCACTGTTAACGTTGACAATTGTGATTGACCAGTTTACTTTCCTAACTAATTTTTTGCAAAACTAACTGAACCGTTTTAGAAAGTACAGTTTGGAATCCTAAATCGGTGATTTTTGAAGATGCCCAAGAATAAGTTGGGAGTGCAGGTTTCCTTTAACATTACAGATTGGGGCATTATCGTGTTGAAAAACGGAGGTTGCTCGTATAAACCCTTAAACACGACGTTCCAGTATAAAAGGGTTAGGCCTGCCCCTTTTTCGTGCCTTTTCGTGAAATTTGAATACATTTTGAAATGTAATGGTGGCCATTGATAAAAGAAACAACCCACTTTCAACAGTTCATGGTCATTTCAACCATAATCGTAAAAAAGGTTTCATTTTTTAATAGTAAATGAAGTCATAGGCATAATACCGTTCTACTGGTAGGCGTACGTAATGTCAGCTCCATACAATAGAGCAAGTGCGTGTACGCGAGAGTCAAAGTTGACTGACTTTTCATTGAAATTACCAGGCCCCGAGGGCTCGTGAGCGCTAATTTAGGTTTTCCTAAATTTCTCGAAAACGAAACGGCTCAGCTGCAAATTTAAATATGATATCTAAAATGAGTTCACCAAGAAGAGTTCTCCAGGCCGGCAAAACATAAAGAAATCCGAACTTTGACGTTTGTCCACGAGTATTTGGATTTTCTCAGTCAGCAGCTTTTAAGATAAACGAAATTTATCGCCAGAGCCGAATTCGAAATTCGCGCGTGCTTCGCAAGACCAAATTAGACAAACAACGTCGATCAAGGCCTGCATTTTTTCGTTATTTTGTTCGGTGAAACTTCGCTTCAGGAATTAAAATACATAGTTGTAACACTAATAAAATTAAAATCAGCCGAATACCGTCATAGCAAGGCTCAGAAGCAAGAATGAGCCATACACAACTGTAGATTGTTTGCTATATTTTGAAATTGCAAAACTAATCATATATGCAAATAAAACGCCACAGCTGGCAGAGAGCAGAGACCTTTGTAGATGTTAACCCGACAGCGGATGATTGGCAACTGAACGTGTGAAATCCCTGGGCTCAGCCCTTTTATACTGGAACCTCGTGTTTAAAGATAAATTCTACTGGACTCTTATTCTTATTTTTGGTGGGGTGGGGGTAAGATGTGAGAACTTATCAAACGAAAACGACTTGTTTAAACACTGAGTGTTGTCCCTACGAGAACAGTTAGAATACACTTCTTTTGAAATAGAAATACAATATTTTTCCCTTTCAGCACACTCGTCTGAAAATTATTTTTAATTGCCCCGCCTGGGACTCGAACACACATCTCCTGGTGATTAATCAGGCGTGGTAACCACTACACTACCTGGACTCACCATGCTGGCAACATAGTTATTTATGGGGCATAGAATTATCAAACGTGTATGGTCCGGTCCCCAGGGGCCCAGTATTTTGTTTATTCAAGTGCATTTTTCCGCCTATAACTTTCTTTTCAAGGAATCCTACGAATAAATGCACATGTTTGCTTGGGACCTTTGAGAGACAGGCCCAGATCGAGGTCTTACTAGGCTTACTGTACCTTAAAGAGACCGATATATGAGCTTTCCCCGTGAAGACTAAGGGTTAGTTTTCGGAGGAATTGATTATTTGTTTATTGTACTCATTAACACGCTATGGTAATCCTTAATTCATTCCTTTACGTTTCGATTTTGTTATTGCTATCAGTTTTATTTTCATTGCCATTTATTACCATTATTGCTTTTGCTGTTTTTAATTTCATTATTAGTACATTTTTGGAGCTGTTGTAGACGTTATTCACCGCAAATGGCGGCGATGTTTGTATTTTTTTGTCTACATTCAAGTTTGCTCTGTTTTGGATAACGTATTGTTTTAAAAGTTTAACTCAAGAACAAGGCTAGTATCTAGGGCTAGTTTGAACGCAGACAAATGTTAAAATCGCCACCAGTTATGTTTAAGGTCTATTAATATTCTTAATGTTATCATTATTCATCTTCATTATCAATTGTTGTTATCATTGTTATCAATGCTTATATCATCATTTTCGTTGTTGTTATTATTAATAAATACAGATAATTTTAAATATCTTACTCGACCATGTGGTGGAAACTGGCGCCGTCAAAACAAAGTTAGGATAAGGTTGTAAAATAATTATCCGAAACCAAGTTTGCAGCTAAAAATGTTTCGCGAGGAATCAAAATGGACATCCAAACTCACATGAAAGAAAGCTTGTAAATTTTAGTTCTACGGCAGTTCTTTACTTTTAAAAAAGGATCGAATCGAAATAAAAGAGAAATATTTAGCGAGCTAGATCATTAGAATTGAACTGTCTTAAAAAAAGGTTTCTTTAGACAAACGGCAAGTTAGATACGGCAGTCGAGTCAAGTGGCCCATTAGCCGGCGTTTATCTCCGGTTTCCGTGGTGTTAAGCGGATGAGACTCTTTGCCACTCCCCCTGAACAAGACACTAATCCATCACAGGTTTACCCCCAGCGAAGCTGGTAATCTTTTGTACGGTTGAGTTTTAACTGGAATAAGTTGGGTGAAATGTCTTGCTCAAGGACGCAGCACAGTGAGCTGGCCGGGGATCGAACTCGCGACCCTAGGATTACGAGTGGAACACGCTAACCGCTCGGTCACTCTGTCATCGTTCCAGTACGTCAAAGCAAACGACAAAAAAGGCTAAAAATGCTTTCTGATAAATTAAAGCTGTTTGTTTTAACTAAAACAAGCTTCTGGCTTCAGTCGCTAAAATGAGGTTAACTCAATTTTACTTTCATATCACCCATGCTCGTCACATGTGACTGATATAGCATGCAGGCAATAATTTCCATGAGGTATAAGTGGGTTTATATTGATGTCAAGAACTCTGGAGCCATCTGAATGAACTAGAGTCATCACGAATTAAGTCTGAAACTCCTCTTCAAGCAGCCAAGCCGTGACTACACGAAAGTCAGGACTTTTAAAGCTGTTGTTTATGATATGTATTAAGTGAATTGGTGCTAAGTTGTTTTGCACGAGGTTTAAAATACGGTTGAATTGTTCACTCAGAATATGGTAAGACTTATAGAATGTTTTTTTTTTGGCAATTGAAAACTAAGCTGACAGATGTTTAATGCGTCCCGGAAACTTAACGGAAGAGGAAACACGAATATTAAACCACACAAGATTATTAGACTTGTTTGCACCTAATACCTTTCGCTAGATTATTCAAATAACTTACTGATATTTCTGCTGTAAAATCTACCAGCACAACAGTTTACAATGGTTTCTTTTGAACCTGGTTACTTTCATTTACTTAGTTTTTATCAACACATTCAGTTTTCAGACTCAATTTCTTACACCTACTCGACACATCTGAGATATTGGCAGCCATGACAGATTTCCATATGCACTCTAGCCTGAAGGCATTAAAACGTAATGAAATTTAATTCTTCTGATAGCATGAATTATCGAATCTTTTAAATTTATTGAATAATTGTACATTTTTAATAAACAAAAAAATCGTTTGCAGTACAAAACAAAGAGAGATGTTTTTTTTTGCTTGTTTGGCACTATTGATATAGTTGATAAATTTGATTGCTTTTCAAGATGTTTTTGTTTATTGAGAAAATTAAATTCATTTGAACTATCTATGCTATTTTTTTTCGGTGACTAAGTTCTCCTGTGCTGGTTGACACTGTCAATATAAATGAATATCTTTAAGTATTTTTCCATAACACCTTGTGTCAAACAACAACTAAATTTAGTTCTTATTTAACCCTTTCGATGAAAACTCCAACAAACAAAAACGTTATAATCTTTAGACAAACAAAACTTTTCAAACGGTTTCAAATCAACATTTGAGTTTGCTCTTATTTTCCCCTCATTTCGCAGTTCTTTGTTAACCTACCTTCTCTTTCCACCATGTCCTTGTCAGGTAAGCATCGCCACTTTCCAGATTTGTAACGAAAAGATGATTTAGAAGTTCGACACAAGCAGCCACATGACGTTTTCGATGAAGCACCCGCAGAATATTGGGGACAAGAACTAGATAAATTTGCCGCACTACAAATTGAATCGGGCAAAACGATTATGTCTGCCGGACTTCTGTTTGTACGAAGGATAGTGAATTTGTCTTGTAAAGAACTTGATACACTACCAAGCAGAACAAAGCAAACTGTTAAATAGCTAGCCTTGTCCATGATTTAGTCTGTCTTCAGACGTCTTGAACCAAGCTTACGGACTATTTACAACAAAAATATTCTGGCCAAACCGCCTCAGTTCAGCTCTCTCCACGATTAAAAAGTAACACTTTTTTTTTACCCTAATTGCGCTTAGAAGGTTTTGACGATGGCTACAGTATACAGGCGACACTTGGCTTCAGTTTTCGACGCCGTTTTACTGACGTGCGTGTCAACAATGCGGCATATTCCGGTTCGGAATAAATTTCTCTGCATGATCACATGACGTTTCAAAATCCTTCCTGTTTTCAAAACGCACAACTCGACTAATATCATGCGTTGCATGACCAGTGAAATCGACGTGATGTTAATTTATTCATCAAGTTAACTTTGAATCAAGTCAAATAACGCTCACATCACGTACTATGGAGGTAAGATAAACTTTTAAAGCTCTCTTAAATTTGGTTTGTTGTTGTAGAATGTAGTTGCAAATAACTTTTTAGCTTAGGAAACTGTGAAGTTTTTATCTTCTCTAAAATCTTATATGCATAGCTATTAGCCATGAATCGCTGATACCTCAACTACACATATGCTGGTAAGCTGTTATTTGAAAGTTACAAAATTTTAAGTTGTTTGAACTCAAACTTCTAGCGAAAGATGCGACAGCTAGAGAAAATTTATCTCTGACCTGCATTTACGTGTCCTTGAATAAGGCTTCAACATTTTTTTTCAAGTGGCCTTGACAAGTGCATGTCTGTGCCATTCATTATTTAATTTTTCAATAAGCTACCACTCAGATCGATATCGATGTATTAATCAGTTCCAAAATTAGATGTTTCTTTTCAGCATAATGTCTTTAATTTCAGTGGCTGTCTCAAGGCTACTCATTTGAATTGAACTATATCACAGCTTGTTTTTCCCTGGTCCAGCCGAACGATAAATCCGTTCATGGCTTGGGTGAGTATTTTTTCAAATTTTACTGAAGGCAAACTGGTTAAATAGTTTGATATAGGCGAGTTCCTTGTTTGCACAACGTTTGTAAAACATGTCTAAAAAGTTAAAGACATAATTTAGGCTGTGTACCGGCAACTCTAGATTTAAAATATCAGGCCTCCTATAACTAACGCAATGAGAACTATAGCATATCTAGCGCCATAGAATGTCAAGAGTCAAACAGCAAGAAAAAATAAATGAAAAACACAAAATAAAAAAAAGAGTCAAACAGCGCAGTAGAGACCGTTACTGTAAGTATACTACTTGCAGTTCGGTAAACGAATGGTATTCGCTCGCAGTAATTTTTTAAAAATGAATTCTTAACCATCATTTTGAGTCGCCAGTGTGTCTAAATTAAACTCATTTGGAAAAAATTTTACGGTCGTATTGGCAGCTAAGGACGTGGGGCTAATGCCGTCGAGTAAAGTAAAATGTGCAGGGAAGGAGGAGGGGAGGGGAGAGGGTGTGTTTGACATGGCTAGCTAAACCAGTGAGTAACATTAGGATACAGCGTTGTATATTTAAATCTGGGATCACCGAAGCCAAAGCCTGTTAGTGGCCAGAGTGGGATTTGAACCCGGGACAACCGCATGCAAATCCGGCATACATGGAAGACGGCCAGATTAGATACTATCTCTATAATAAAACATGGAATAAAACAAACGAAAAAACTGTTCAATAATAAGGCTTTTTTATTTACAAAAAAAATGTATAATCAGTATTTGCTGCGATGTGTTAAAAATAAATGTGCTTATTTTGTATCACTCGATTTACGAACCTTTGAAAATAATGAATTTCACAAAATTCACGAGTATGAACCTTAGAAGTGGAGTCCCCTCCTTCCCCTCCCTCAGTGATTTCGTTATCAAAGGAAGTCAACAGAATGCCAAAAACCAAGTGATATAGTGATTATGTATGTTTTGTTCAGTTTATGCTTTATCATGATATAAGTATGCCTGAAGAAAATGGTCGACAAACGTGCAAAAATGAACGAGAACCGTTTTTGGGCACGCAAACTATAATATTAACGTCAAATTAGCTGGAACACTCGCGGGTTAGTCTTAGGGATTTATAAGGCTTCTTAAACTATAAAACAACAAAAACACTCGTTATAGTTTTTTTTGTTTAAGAAACAAACGGAAATAATAAATTATTTATCTAGCACGCGCCGTGCTTGCTGTTCCTAAACAATCGTGGCGAGCCTCCAAAAAGTGACTTGTGTTACGACTTACGGAAACTAAAATTTAAGATATCACTGAAGTCTGTGCTGTAACTAGGTCGGTTAACTCTTTCGTTTGCCGGCTAAACCTAATACCAACTCAAAAAGAGTACTAACGGATAAAACTGTTTGAAAGTATTTTCGAGATTAAGAACCCAAGCTTGCATAGCATAACTTGACCTCGGAAATAGAAAAAAAGGGTTGCTGAGGAGTTTTCTTCGCGTTTTCCAAATGACATGAACAACAACGACATTATATTTGCTAGTGGCATTTAATGACAACTATATTCTAACATTTTGAGCACCGGCTACGTCAGTCGATACGTAAAAAGCTATATCTTCACCGCATTTTACCACCGGCTCCTTTCAATATACAACTATATATCTCAACATTTTGAACTTCGGCTACATTCAATACAGGACTATATCTACACGTTTATATCAACACTAGGCCTTTCAATACACAACTATATCTTCGCATTTTGATCAATGGCTGCGTATCAACACTAGTTCTTTCAATACACAGCTATATCTTCACATTTTGATCAATGGCTTCGTATCAACACTAGGCCTTTAAATACACAACTATATCTTCGCATTTTGATCATCAGCTGCGTTTAATGGCACATGCAGCAGCTTTCGACTTTCAACTTTCAACTTTATTACTATTTCGCAAATTTTAGTACAGTTCATATTTTACTGCCGCAGTTAACGTGGGTAGCTATTCAAGGCTGGCAGTAATATAAACATACAAAAGCATTTAAACAGAACATGTATTATAATAATTCTTAAGTGCATAATATATACATATATACATATAAAGAGACTATACTTTTGTAAAATACGGAACTATTCATCTAAATATATGTTACATATAATAGTGTAGTTAAAAATTTTAATCGAGAAAGAAGAAGAAAAAACTGAAAACAACAATCAATAACTGACTTTGCAGAAAGTAAATTAAAATTGACAATTGAGCATTGATCGTACATAGTGCATAACTTGTACGGAAAATAAAGTTAACTTTGGGCGAGCTTTGTGATTAAAGTTTGTTATTCAACATAACTGTCCTCCTCGAAAAGTATTTGTAAAAGTTTGGTGTGTACAATTTTCTGAAATGAAAATTTTGGAAGTTTTCGCATATGTGAAGGAATATTATTCCATATTCTTGTGCCAGTTCGCATAAATGAGTTTTTTTGTTTATTCAACCTTGAATAATTTAACATAATAATTTCCTTTCACAGACGGTCTGCTTCTATGCTTATGAACCTGGTCAGTCGCAATAAATGCAGCAGTGCAGCTACAGTCTGTATCCTTACATTTTCAACATGAACAATGGCTCCTTTCAATATAAAACTATATCTTTACATTAATTTTCAACACCCGTCAGCCTGCCGTTCAATGCGACCACAATCAGTTCAAAAATCCAGAAAGCCCTGCCGGAAATGTTGTCAAACTGGTTTATTAGCCTCTTCTGAAACCACGGTAATCGATCGCGAATGACACTATCTGGTAAAAACATTGCGATTAGCGTCGTAATAACATCATATTTAATAATGCGCTTGTATGTGAAGGAATATCATGTCGATATTTGTAAGTAGACGTGTTGTTTCGCTAATCCGCCGGAATCTGTGGGATTGGGGCGTTAACGGAAGAAATTATCACCGACGCTTTTGTTTGTTTCAAAAATATGCTTTCTTTTTTGTAATTTTTATGGCACCCTAGAATTTCAAAAACATTTATTCAACAATTTTTCATGTTGTCTTAATTGGGGACCGGTGCATGTCAACTAGCGCTAAATATATTCTTAACTTGGCACGTGGCCTACTTATTGATATTAACAAACTACACCAATGCCTTAAATGGTCATGTTTATGACAACTGCTCGTTTGGAAGCCAACTCTTCTCTTTTATTGTTTTTTATCTTCCGGAAATTAAAGGTGTTTATAATCTTGTTTTGTATCTCTCGTCAGTTTAAAACTGATTCGGTTCCTTTGGATTTTATGACTCCTGGCAGTCTTGCACTTTTTTTCCTTAAAGGGGTTTGTTACAAACAATAACTTTGGAATCATTGAGATTACTTTATTTGTTACCGCACACGCTTTTTTTTTTTAATGAGAACATGCAACTTTATAGGAGCGAGGCTCAGATTGGCCAAAATTTAAGAACAATTTAAGAACAAGCTGAGGCTCGGGGTTTGATTGAGCAATTTTATTTTAGCTTTACAAAATAATGATTTGCCTTCCTTTTTCTTTTAATCATTGTCATTGCTTAAAATTAAACACTACCCTAAAAGTTGTTCCTTGCCCTCATTGTAAACATGCATACCCGCATACTGTATCTTCATAGGGAAATAGGCAAGCATTTGTAGTAAAAGAATGATTAATTATAACGCAAAACAACCAAAAACTTCATTTTACTAACGCTGTTACTGTTAATTAATACAATATCCAGAGTAAATGTATTGCAGTACCTTAGTTCAGTTCTTTTTCGATTTAAACCACACATATAATTAAGAACAATTTAAGAAAAATTTGAGGCTCAAATCGCCAAAAAACTAAGAACAATGAGCCTCGGCCAATTTTACTGGCTATTATGAAAATATGCGTGTATGTGTCTTGCAGGCAACAACTCGGTGAAAAAAGTATTGTTATCGTTTTAACAAAATTACTCAGATGATTATATTTAAGGTTTGCGCTGCTTTCGTTTTCACCTCCCGCGAGGCCAGCTTGTGTATGGCAAGCCAAACATGCCAAAAATATAAAAAACTACTTATGAGCGTTGAGAAACTTCTTTTACTAGTTGAGAAAAACAAATTGCTATGCGAGAAAAAACTTTTGTTTGGCAAGAAAAAAAAATTACTTGTTCAGTTTTTAGTATTATGATTGAGAAAAAAAATCGCTGGTTGGCAAATCTTGTGCAGTGGTCGAAAATCAACCTTATGAACGGGAAATTGTGATAACTTTGCGAGTTTTAAAATATTGTAGATGAGAAAATATATTTCATAACCGGAAAAGAAAAAAACTTTTTTTACCGATGAGAAAAAAAAATTACTGACAAATTATGAGTCATGAGCGGTTCGGGTTGACCGGGCGGCTTACTATTAATTGCGAAACGAAACAAAATCACTAAATGCGAAATCACTGAATGCGAGGGTACTCTTGTGTTCTAACATCAAAATACTTGTACTCTACAAGGTCCCTACAGGGTCCAAACTAAGATTCTTTTAATTTTGTTTTTCACTTTTCGTCAGTTTTCAAACACATTAGTACCAGAAACTTGGCCATTTAAAAGTTAAGCCGGAGACACACTAGGCGATTTTATATGCCGATTCGTTTAAAGGCCTGGGACGATCGACCGGTAATTTTTTTTCTCATCGGTAAAAAATTTTTTTTTTCGTTTTTCATAACACTTTTCAAAGGTAATGCAATGTTCCTATGACAATTGTGCTAGTTAGTGAGCAAACGACAGCAAAAAAAATTTTTTTTGCACAAATATTTGGCAATAGGTAGCTATTTTTTCTCTTTGATAATCACCCGAGTAATTTTACAAAAATATTTATTCGCCTCAGGCTCAGTGAATTTGTGGGTGACGAAAAGTAACTTTCAAAAACCCTGAAAACAAAATGGCCTACTGAAACATACCGTTTATTTGCTATGTTGCCAGCATGGTGAATACCTGATGGTGTAGTGGTCATCACGCCTGACTAGAAAACAGGAGACGCGGGTTCCGGGGGGGTACTTCGGGATCAAAAGGGTACGGATGACCATCGGAAAAGTCCCAAAATACCCTGAAAAATACCAAGGGATAACAAATTTACCCCCTAAAAATACTTCTCGGTTATAAAATTACCCTAAAAAATACAAATTTTCCCTTGATAGCCAGCGGATCGGCGCAGAGTTCCTCGTGATATGGCGCGCGCGTAATAGAACATTTGTCAAATGACTTTTTTTCTTAACTTGTTATCAGTACGAATGTTTGGTAAAACGCGGGACTGCAAGCAGTCCAGTAGCTTGGGGTTTTTCAACCCTAAAGAGTACCAGACTCTTGGTATACCACAGGATTTCTTTTAACAACCCTTATAAAAAACCGGACTGACAATTTTAACCCTTAAAAAGTACGACGGTCACACTTACCATTGCAATAAGGGAGTACCACCCCCCCATCCCATCGGAACGCGGGTTTGAGTCCCTGCTCGGGCATGCGCATAACACCGATTTTTTTCGGATGAGTGTGTTGAAAGATAAACTACACTATGTGTGTGGTTATTATTCGAAGAAATCTTTGTTCTAACCCTACAAGCTTCAAAATCATCAACTTCGTGAAAAAAATATTCGCCGAATACTCACTTAATTCGCTTTCGGCGATTAATTGTCAAATATTATTAATGATAAGTTATTATCATTACATCATGGAAACTTATTTGTTTTTGTCGCTGTTATTAAATCATTTGATGGTTTTAAGTTAACCAATTTACCTGTTGTTAATACGCGATTTTATACCTTCGAAAAACTAAGAACGTTTTATGTCCTAAAGTTTTTTTCTATATCAGAAATGAATTTCGTTTAGGCCGTCATAAAGCTCTCTAAATCACATATGCAGTGGAAAACAATGGCGAACTCGGCAATGGAGTTTGTTTTTTGCATTGCAATTAATACAGTTAGCACAATACGTTTTTTCCATGATCATAAGAGGGGGCCATGGCCATTCACTAAAAACTTGAGTTTTAACAGTTTATTTTGTTGGAGTGATCTACTTGTGAACAGTAAAGCAAATAAGTGATACACTAGTTTGCAAAATTTATTTCAGAAGCTAACGACCTTCGGCGAATGACAAGTACTTCGTTCCCAGGTTCCGGGAGAGAAGATAAAGCGAAAGAACTGGGAACTAGCAAGGTCTGTGGTTGTTACTCGTTAAAACAATTCAAGGCAGCTCGTAATATCAGAAATATTGTTTTAAACGCTATAGTTTGCTCATTCAAAGACAAAAAAATAGGAAGATAAATCAACACTACCAGCAAAAACTTTTATTCAAATATTTCTAAAAACACAACTTTTTAATTTTTTTCCTTTTGAAAAGAACCTATATGAATTGGAAATGAAATGATTGTATGAATAACTTATTGATCCTTTTGCTCTCTACATATTAGTTGCTAAACGAATGCATCTGCAGGACCGCAGAAAATTAAAAAAACAGGATAAAGTTTGCTATAATACCGGTCTTAGCTTGAGATAGAATTCTTTTAAACACATCGTACTAAGTTAATCCGTAAATAAGGGGGCAGGAAGAGTTTTTACTATCAAGAATGAGAAGATACCGCTTAAAGGGTGCGGGAAGACAAATCAGTGCATGGGGGTTTGATCTGTACTACCTCAAATGCTACGTTACTGAAAGGTTGGTACGGTGGAATCCCGACTTAACGATATGCCAAGGGGACGTCAAAATTATATCGTTAAACCGGGATATCGTTATACCGAGATTCCCGGTATAAAGATTTTGTGGGAAAATTTCTAAAAATATCGTTATACCGGGAAAAAAGAGTGACGTACGCATTTTTACTATTAAAATTAAGGGAACTGTTTAAAAGCAAGGAACAAAAGGCAGATAAACAATGATCTAAAGCGGTTTAAAACACATCAATCAGCATTCATTGCTGCTGGAGCGTACGCAAGTACAATGAATGTTGACAGAAGCACATTAATGTTTAGTAGTTAAAGTTTGTTTTGTTATAAAACCAGCATTTCCTGTGGTCTGGCATGTTGATTTTATCGTTATACCGGGAAAGATTTTGCTCTCGGGGAACGAAATCCCCATTGTTAAACCGGAAATATCGTTAAACCGAATATCGTTAAACCGGGGTTCTCCCCAATACATTTACTACAACTTTTGCCGGGGAAACGAATGTTTATCGTTTTACCGGGAATATCATTAAACCGAAGATTGTTAAACCGGGATTCCACTGTATAAGTCTAATGTCAGAATATTTTTTAACGTAAAATCGTTTAAAGACAAGAAAATGGGAAGATAAATCAACACGTGGCTCGACTGGCTGGAAACATAAACTTTTATTCAAACTGTAAAGACGCGGCTTTTCAACTTTTTTTTAATTGGCAAAGATCCCGTATCAAACCACTCGCTCTGATTTGCTCGTGTTTACATAATCTGAAACCATACGATACAGAGCGTCATTTAGTTTGTGCGAAGTTTTCGTAATTTTTTCCGTTTGTTTTATTTCACGTTTTATTACAGAGAGTACTAATCTGGCCGTCTTCCATGTTCCTGCCTATATATATGTATATGTAACTGTGAACAATGGCTGATGGTTGGTCAGAATTGTGAACTATAAATACTGTGACTTCATACTTGGAATTTATATTTACGATATAAGTTTTTCTATATATTAAATTATGCTTGTATGTGAAGAGTTTTCACAATTTAACTTACTTAACTACTTTTCCTATGTAATCTATCCTTTCCTTAGAGTCCCAAGATATTTGCTTTATTACCGACCTTTTTGTCGATAAAATTTAAGATTGAGTTTTCCGCAATCGTAAGTTAATGAGAGAACATCTGCTTGTTTTCAGCTCGATTATTATGATAAAGCACAGCCGATCATAGGACTAAGCGAATCTATGGACACGATACTAAGACACGCAGAATAGCGGAACACAACACGCAACACAGAATAACTGAACTCACTACAGGCACAACACATACTCAGAATACACGCAACACAGAGTAAACACACAGAAGTTACAAGAGGACAAGAGAAGCGAATAAAGAAACCTTAAAGCCTGCAGACTTTGCCTGGTTGTTAACAATAATGAGCATTGTAATATATTGGTGGAGAATCACACTGTAACATTGGCATTGTACTAATACATAACACCTTGAATACGATATTCAATAACCCGGGACAAACAACAAACGTTCTGTAACCTGTATCCTAATGTTACTCACTGGTTTATCTAATAAAGTCATTAAAGATGCTTGCATAGCAAAAAAAAGCGAAGGGCGCATTGGTAATTTAGAACGTACGCAGGTACTTGATCCCAGTCTAACCGAGTAACTAGATACCAGGCGCCAGCTGTAACAGAGTTACTAACGGCCAATCTTACTTTATTACAACTATCGTTCTATTCTCGCGTTTATTGCCACTCGTTTACATCTTTATGCTCGTTGTTTGTATGTAAACCTTTATTTCGCCAATTCGTATTTCATTACCAGAAGAAGACTAGCTTGGCCAGCTGAAATAAAGTATTTTTTTATCAACAATATGTCGAACTGACTTGTTTTACAAACTTTTCCTTAAAACTTCTTTTATTTTTTACTATTAATAATTCAAAGAATTATTACCGTTAAGCACGCGTTTCAGAAAAGCTGGTTTTAAATATCTACAAATTCGCCATACCACAAAACCGTTTTAAAATCTTTGAACTACTATTTGAATCTAAGAGAAAAACCATGCAAAACTCGTCGTTCCACATTGGCTGGGTTGCCTTCCCTTCCTAGGCGTTCTCCATGGGCTCGTAATCGCTCGCAGTTTTCTTTTCATCTTCAGTCTTGTATAAAAGTTAAAATAAAAAGTTAACATGTTAATTACAACAACGGCTATTTACTAGTAAGGTTCCTATAATTCTTCAAAAGCTTTTAAAACATTTTATACTTTTTTTCATGGATCTGTTGTGGATTCAACTAGTTTTCAGTGTTTACACATGTAACAAATTAGCCATTCAGCCCGTCTCCAATAAATTGGTACACGTCTACTCCTACACACTTTGTCTTGTTATGGAAAATGTACAGTCTGTTAACGCTTTCTGTGCATATTGCACGTAGGCGCGCGGAGTTGAAGTTTTTCATCTAGGTTGAAAGCATCTCCTGGTCTATTCAACGTCGTTCCAATAGCTTTCTGGACATTAAGACTTTGCAGAAATCAATTGGCTGTCTAAGCTTGAAAGATGGTAATTTCTATGGAAGAGTTCGAAAGCCGACTATACTCTTTTTTTGTACGAATGTCGAATTTTTCCTACTGAGGCTGAACGTTCTTAAATGTTTTCGGAATGTCAGCCTCAAATGTTCTCATACATGCATGTTCTTAGAATATCTTTACTGGTTTTAGACAGTATAAATAATACACGTACCGTATCTGATACATTTGTGTATATATTGATTTGCACATGAACTTTGTACGATTTGGTAAATGATAAAACGTGTGATGCAAACTTTTTATCTGCGAACTTTATCTAAGACCCTCACCGAATCGAAAAGAAAATTTCTAATAGCACTGTAAGAACTAATTGCAACAGGTTATCATCATAACTAAATGTTCTCTACCTTTTCTAAGCCTCAGCAAGTTCTTAACATGTTCTTAAATTTTTGGCGATTTTCAAACTAATGTTCTTATGAAAAAAGGTTCTTAAAAAGAGTGTACTTCGAATTTGTTGTTACACAGAAATTTTGTGAGACAGCCATCCTCCTTTTATAGGTTTTCAGGGGAGAGGGGTAGGGTTTGCAGGGTTTTCACCGGGCTCTCAAAAGCTTGTCGTTGAATTTTATTAAAAATCAACATACGTTTGCAGTCATCATACCTTCAGACTTGAAACTCTAGGAACGATTTCCATGCTCTCATAAAAAGGAGCAAGCTCTCTTATCTTTTCCTTTTCTGGAATTGTGTTCTATGTGCAACAAAATGCATCGAGCAACATAAGAATTTTTCATTCTCAATATTATTTATTTTACATTATAAGAGTAACGATAATTATAAAATATTTTAAGGGTATACCGTAGAAAATTCCTTATTTTTCTTGTGTATGATAAAGGCCATAACTCAAGTGGCCAGTTTAGTAAATTTCCATATTGCACATTTTAATCATCTCATGCTAAGCTAAAAAGGACAACTGGCACGCGTACATAAAACTGTAAAATTTATCAATATAATTCCTTTTTTCAGGGTAAACCAGCGTTTTTCTAATAGGAGCGCTTTAACAACTTCCCCCTAAGAAACTACAAACATTTTTCAAAAGCAAACATTTTTATTTAACTTACTTCCTTAGTCTCCAAGTTGAAATAAAAAGCCTCTTTGGGTGCCAACTTTTTCTCACAAGCCTTGACTTTCACTTGACTTTGCGCATCATTCACGTATAGTGGCGGGTTCTGCATGCTAACATAGTACTCCGGGCTGGTCTTATCAGTGGTCTGGCTGGTTTTGTTAGGTTCTGTGGGTATTTTGGGCGGATTTCTTCTTTTGCCGGTGGGTTTAACTTCTCCCTTTGATATTCAAGAATACAAGAGACACAGCCATGCACATCATTTTCATGAATTGACAGGCTTTTCCCCTTTCTTCTTAAATCTGTTGACTTAGCCTTGGTCTTGATAAATACAGCCTACCGGAAGTCAAGTAGGCCACTCCATGTTATGTGTTGCTCCAGTGGCGCACCCTGCCATGGGAGGGCATCGGCCCGTACC